>CM040246.1:99519584-99817071 GCA_022545495.1 Chrysanthemum lavandulifolium
TTCACCCTCCATGGAAGTATGGAGGGTATATATCTAAACACATACAACAATGGGTAATTGACATAACAAGCCCATGTGTTTAAGGTAATAAATATAGATCTTGTAATCCCGTCAATGTCGTTCTATTTACGAGTTATGAGCGATTCCAACAATCTTCCCCAATGGGACGACATAAGGGATTACTTACAACATTTACTACAAATCTGAAAACAAATAAAGAAAGGTCTTCATAAGCTCTTCAAGTCTTGAGGATGATGAAAGTTCGCTCTTTGTCTTCTTCTTGTACCTTGACTTGAGAACCGTTTTCTTCACTTGTAGGCAAATGATGTAATATGCATAAATTGGATTAACTTCCCCGATTTATGCTACATGTCTTTAGCGACTTCTCCGTACACTCCTTTTTGGCGAAGTTTCGAATCGACTTCCCCAATGACAACCGTCTTGATTCGAAACTTTGATGTAGTGAACATTCCTCTAACTTTTGAAATTTTCGATGCTGTGTGAATTTGTAGATGAGCGATAAACCACACAAGGTAAATCGACTTGTTGCGGAAAATCCGTTCGGGGTAACATGCAAGAAATCAACAAGATCTTCTCACATGTAGATGCTTCACACCAAACAAACCACGAAGAGCGAAATGAAACGACTTCCCACAGATGTTGCGATCTCATCGGAATAATAGTTACCGATGAATCTGCAATTACTCGATAAAATGACCGTGTGTGAGGCATCACAACATCATATTTAGGTAACTTCACACACGATAACTACGTGAAAGTGAGGCGATTACACCAACTTGAGAAATTTTCACCATAGATCGTCTCATTTCTTCCCCGATTGAAGAAATTCATGAAGGAAGCGGGTTTTCGAAAAAATCCAAAACATCAAAGAAGCAAGGAACACCTATACTCTTCCCTCGATGTTTTCAATGAATCGAATCATACACCACGTATGTTGATGATGAAATTGGAACATCAAAACCATGTATGTTCAATTAATCGAACAAGTGTGAAGTACCATAAATATCTTGTGAGAATCATTGCGATAAAACTTCTCTACTCGTGTATACTCTTCCATTAACTCTTTACCGACCCCATTATCATTCGGCGGCTTTTGTAGTGACTCTTGATGGAAAACCCAATATGACGAACTTGAGGCCAAGTAGTATAACCCGAACTTGTGACTTAAACTTGCACTATTGTCGAGACGAAGAACCTTTTTCTTAACTCCATCGAAAAAAGGTAAACTTAAAGTTTCTCAAATTATCCACACCTTAGTGTGACACTTGAGCACAACAACGTAACTCCTTAAAAGTGATAGTTATAAGCTGTGAGCACAACAACGTAACTCCTTACATCAAGTTCAACTAGATAACTTAAGTCTTTGTCATTCGTACCAGTTAAAACTCGAACAAGGATCTCGAAGAATCATGCATCCAACCAACCCCGATATCTTCAAGATACTAAGTACACGCGCCCGTGATATCCCACTTTAACCTCAAATAAATAATAGTGAATTCTTGTCGTAATCACATCTTGCGGTTAAACGCCCAAAACTAGCCTTCATTAACAATTTAAATGAACTTGATAATGGTTCCTGATCTTGTCAAAAATGTATCCTCGTGAAATTGAAATACCAAAATACCACTTTATATTCTAAATATTATCACAACAAAGTATCTAAAAAATTTTGTGTCAAAACAAAATAATTTCGGATAACAATTCTTGTTTTGATAATATTGCCCATCGCCCACCATTCAATACACACACTCTAGTCCATAAGCGTGTATAATATCCGAGACCCAGTCCAATAAAGATCAAGAGACATCAAGCTTGATCCAGATGTTGAAAAATCGTGTAAGCCCATTCCATGGATATGATATCTGGATCCAATCACACGATATAGTATATGTATTACCCTAACACGTTTTACTTACATTTGACCTAAACACACGCCTACCACAAATAATGTTTTCTCTCACCAAATAATGTTTTCTACTCGTGTATACTCTTCTCAGCTAACTCTTTACCGACCCCCATTATCCTTAGGAGGTTCAGAAGTTTTCTCCTTAGACCGTACGGGACTGTCAAGAAGAAACTTTTCATAATCAACATCTTCATCATTTCGGACTTAGCTTCTTCATCGACTTTATCTTTCTCGGACTTCTCGATGTCGGTTCCTCAATGTCAAACTTAATGGACTCCTCTGTTTGCTTTTGTTGTTGCTCAAGAGTGGTGGCACCGGTTCCCTTATCGGGTCGATTAACCGCATCGAGGTGGTGTGGATTGAACATCACCACTTGACCCTCAAGGGCCACCCATTTGATCTTTAGCAAATTCCTCCATAGCGTGTTGGAGTCTAACAAATTTGAACTTCCTCCTGTAATCGGTTTCGGTGGCTCTTCTTACGAGCTTTCATCCTCATAAGGCACAAGTACTGAGTCTTCCCTTTTCCTTGGATAGGCGGTGGTGGGAGGTTTTGCTCTTGAAGGAGGTGCATCGGTTGCTGATTGAGTAGAAGACCTCTTCAAATCGCATGTATCTTGAGCTTTAGTCCACTAGCTTTCTTGGCGATTCGGGGCTTAGGCGCGGGAATGGGAACAACTTCCTTAGAAGGAGCAGTCCTTTTCGTGGAGGATTCCTCTTGGGAACTTCCTCGACTCTCGATGCTTGCGGCCTCCTGCACTTCCTCTTACGGTTCTCCGTGTAGGTGTTCGAAGACTTCTCATCGAGATGACCAACTTTGCCTACTTTGACCGCTTCCATATACCTTTTGTATGTGTAGAGCTTTTGATTTCGTCGACGAAGGTGATCGAGCAACACAACACCTGTTTCTTTGTTGTCGATTCCTTGATTCTAGCTGTTAGAATAGGATCGAGACAACATGTCGTGATTGTTGGGGTCATTGAGTCTCTTGGGAATATCAAGATGAAGCCCAAGTGCTCTCGGATCAACGATTTAGTGTATCGACATAGGGAATCTTTGAGCCAAGCTTTTGAGAAATGACATCATGTCATCCCATATCGAGCTTCCAGTTCGATGTGCTTCATGTTGATTAATGACCAAAAGATTTGCGGTTCCATGAGCTTGGGATGCTCATAGCCACTATCACGACCGAGGCATTTGGTGATGATGATGTAGAGAGTTCTCCACGGTTGAGGAATGTTCTTAAGCTCCACATGAGAATGCTTAGAGATAGTTCTGAAGCTTCATCATAGCCAATATCAATCAAGAATTGCAAAGCTGTCTCTTGACGGTGTGGAATAGAAGTCGGTTGGCTCGATGTCGGGGATGAGAAGAACGACTCGTAAGTCTGCATGTGTGATGGTGACTGTTTGTGATTGGCGTCTTTGTCACGCACTTTGACCTTTGATCCTTTGCATTGAATTCAGGCGGTGAATGTAGATCTCCGTCTTGTGGCGAATGTGAGCATGTTACGGTAAGGATGATTCTTTAGAATATCCACGACAATCAAGCGGAAGATTCTAAACATGCGAGGGTTTCAAAGTCAACCGAAGGTTGTTCTTTCAATCTTCCTCGGATAGCCATTAGGAAGATATCGACCATTGTGAGAACCTCGGTGCATCCACATTCATTTGAGCGACCATGTCGTGATGCGAAATAACATTAGCCAAAAGAACCAACATATCGAAAGACATAATGTTAGTCAGCGAAGGTTTTATTGTCTAATTATTGAATGTGCGGTGTCAATGATAGTTCTGAGTCCAAAGTCACTTGTTTGTTCAATAGTCCAATGGCGTCGTGATAAGTTTCGTGAGTTAGTTAACTTTAAGTTTTAAAGTTTATGTTATCACTTATTTAACACAACATATTAAGCGTTTAAGTTTATTAGTGACATTTTGGTTTCGTGACGTTATGATTTATTTATTTACAAGTTTGCAGCGTAACAATTCATAATGAAGGTTTGATCAAGGCTTATGCGTAGAAATGGTAGCTTATGCGTAAGCAGGAGAAGTATCTGGCGTGAGCGCAAGCTTATGCGTGGGATCCTTACTACAGCGTGAAATGTTACAGCGTAGGAAAAGGGAACCTTATGCGTAAAGCTTACGGCGTGGCGTATATAAAACCCTACGGCGTAAGGCTTACTCATAAGTAGACCTTATGCGTAGAGGTCCTTTGTTCGCATATCCTTCACGGGATGCGCGTGGTCCCTTTGTAGCACCTGCGGCGTATGATTCGCTTAAGATTACTCTTACGCATAACTTTCACGCGTAAGGTGATCCTATCGTAGATTTTCAATAACCTTGATTCTAAGTTTCACGAGTAGCAAGCACGAAATAACATCATCATAACATCAATATTAACATTAACATTCATTATAAAGCGGATCATGGCATGAAACTCATTAAGCAGCTTTACGCGTAAAAGTCTTACGCGTGAGACCAAAACCCTAATAGTTCATAGATTACTCTTAAGAATTTTAGCCATAGGAATTGCACCAAAGTGTTTCTGGTATATCTAAGATGTCATGTGAGTGTAATGACCAAGTTTTAACATTCAATTCGCAGTGAATCAAAAATACCCAAATGTGAAGAACATTAAACCCTAAAGTTCAATTCTTATCATTTAGTGTTTACGGGTTAAAATATGATCAATTCCTATTGAAAACAACTTCATACAACAATCTTTATCACAAAGCGTTCACATATGAAAACACCCAAAACCAGCATAAACCCTAATTTCCAAAATCCATCAATTCGTGTATCGGGTGCATTTTGAGGATAAAATGATATCAATGATGTTATAAAAGCGTTTGACACTATCCTTTTAACCACAAACACACAATCTTAATCATGTGTTCATACGCATAAGCGTAGAACACAAAATTAACATATACAACATTTTGACCGTTGGTTTATGTAAAAATCAAAACCATTGTTTGAAATCATGTAAGAAACATTAAACCACTTACGAAATTATGATCCAAAACACGGTTTCTTGAGCGATTCTTAGGCGTAGGATGATTTTGGTTTGTGTAATAAATGTGAAGTGATATGTTAGGTGGAGGAGTTTTAATTAAAGTAACTTTAAGCTTTTGGCGGTTTAGTCCTCCACCTTTTCCATTTTCATCAAAGCCTTTTAACTTCCATTTTGGTTACCAAACGAAGAATATTTGGAAATAACTTTGAGGACACTCCCTTCGACTTAAGAAATAATAAAAGGTTATAAATTTTAGTCCGAGGAGTGTCAGAAACCAGAAATGTGACCACCATTATTAAAGAAACAACCATGCAAGTACAATGTTATTTTGAAAAAGTTAAGTATTAATTTTCTCCCCCTCAACACTTGATCAAAAAATACTAAATTTTGAAAGATTTGAGTGTTGACGGAAGAAATGTACTTGCAATGTTTGAAGAAAAATAGGTAGAAGAATATTTTTGTTGTTTTATCAGGTTTTATATTTTTGTATTTTGTTTTTGAAAAATATTTACAAAAGAGATTTTGGTGTTTGTTGGTTTTAAAGGCATTTTAAGAGTTCATCCAATTCCTCTTGAGTCAAACACCGCATACCAATCCGGTGGACCAACTCATTAAACCTAGCGGGAGGCAAGGCTTTGGTGAGTAGATTTGCCAATTGGTATTCTGCCTGCAGTATAATTCAAGCTGTACCACTCCACGTGGTCCTTGATGAAATGATAGCGAAGATCGATGTGCTTTGATTTAGTCTTGAGCCGAGTTGCGAGATCGCAATGGCACTCGATTGTCATGATACATCGAGGATTCATCAAATACGTAACCATAGTCTTTGAGTTGTGTTCTCATCCGGATGACTTGAGCACAACATGCGAGACATGGCTACATATTACCGCCGGTTGATGACAACGATGTACAATCTTGCTTCTTGATTGCCAAGACACGGTTTATCACCAAGAAATTGTAGTGCTCACGAAGTACTTTTTCGTGAATCTAAACATCTGCGTGATCGACATCGAAAAAGCGATTAGTTCAAAACCGAATCCCGGATACCCGATCCCAGTTAATGGTTCCCTTGATGTATCGGAGGATTCTTTTAGCCTCGGAGAGGTGGGTTTCGATTGGTCTTGACGATAGCGGGAGGCGAGATAAGCGGCAAAGACAATATCAGTGCGCTGGTTGTTAGATACATGAGAGACCCAATGATACTACGGTATTTTGTAGGGTCGACAAGTTTCCCATGTAAATCGCGTCTAGCTTTTGGTATGAGTCATGGGTGTGGCATAAGTGTCACGGGTTTTCATTCCAAATTTGTTTAACGGTTCAAGGGCATATTTGGGTGACTCAAGAAAATACCATGGGGTGATTGATGAACTTGCGGTCCTAGAAAGAATGTAAGTTCACCCATCATGGACATTTCAAAATTTTCTTCATTAGTTTTGCAAAAGCGATTGAGTACTTTTATGTGTAGACCCAAAAATGATGTCATCCACGTAAATTTGAACAATTAAGATATGTGCCCGTGATATTGTATAAAAGAGTAGGGTCAACCGAACCTTTGGTGAAATTATTAGCAATGAGGAAAGATGATAGCTTATCGTACCATGCAGGAGCTTGTTTGAGACCATCTGAGCTTTGTTCGGTTTATAGACATGGTTCGGGAACTCGGGATCAACGAATCCATACGGTTGGTGACATAAACCATTTCTTTAAGTTGTCCGTTGAAAGCGGTTTTGACATCCATCGAAAGACCGTCATATTCATATGAGCATGACGAGAAATATCCGAGCGACCTCAAGGCGAGCAGCCGGAGCAAAAGATTCTTCAAAGTGTATTCCTCTTTCGACGATAACCCTTAGCAACTAGACGTGACTTGTTTGGATTACATTCCTTGACATCAATTTGTTTTCCAAATCCATTTGAGACCAATGACATAGACCCTGTTGGTCTTTCAACCGATTCCATACTTCAAGGCGTTTGAATTGGTTGAGTTCTTCTGCATGGATTCTATCCGGTTGTCTTTTGTCATTGCGTCTTTAATGTTTTAGGCTCGAGTTAGCGAGACGGTGAGTGCATAAATGCAATGTTCACCATCGTGTGAAGACGTTGTCTCGTAACGGTTGGTTGATTCGGGTTGCCAATAATATTTGCGGAGGATGGTCTTTTGTCCATCGATGTGTAGAGGTTGATGTTGGTATACATTGTGCGATTCGAGGATTCAAATGGTTTGTTGATGATTCCGCGACATCGGTGTAGCGATTTCATTAGCAAGCGGGTTAAAGAATGCATTTGGATCAAAATCGCATGTGGGGTACTACATTAAGAACATCATCTGCGGTTCATCATTGTTGGAGCGGTTTGTTCAAGCTGTTGTGGTGGAGTCAGCGGTGGTGCTTCTTGTGATGAGTTGTTGTAGCAGTGTATCGGTATAAGAGTATTATCGGGTTGAGCGGTGGGCGTGGTGGGCCCATAACCCACGGGTCCCGGGATCGTAACATGGCTCTGATACCAATGTTAGGACCATATATTTGGTTGATATGGTGAATCGGGAGGTCGGGGAAGATGGAAGAAAGCCATCTTCAAGTTAGAGAGAGAAGCTAGAGAGAGAAGAGAAAACTAGTAGGTGTGTTATTGATGAAGGATGAAATTACACTAAAAGTCTCACCCCTCCATGGAAGTATGGAGGGGTATATATACCCAAACACATACAACAATGGGTAATTGACATAACAAGCCCATGTGTTTAAGGTAATAAAGATAGATATTGTAATCCCGTCAATGTCGTTCCATTTACGAGTTAGGAGCGATTCCAACAATATAAAAGCAAGATAGAGAAAGAAATTGTTAAAAGGAAAATGTACAAAGTTTGTGATTTGAAAATGATTGAGTGAGATTGTTAGGGTCTTTGATCTAAGCCTACCATAATATAGTGGAATCTAGGGGTGTGCATGGTCCAAAAACTGGATCGAGAACCGAATTCGGAAAAAGTCTTAGACCGAGACCGGACCGAATGTGGTCGGTTCGGTCTCGGTCCGGTCGGTTCTTCGGTCGGTCCGGTCCAACAAGGCCAAATTTGCCCAAATTCGTCGGTTTTGGTTCGGACCGAACCGGACCGAGGACCGAATTAGCCCAAAAGCCGAGACCGCGGACCGGACCGAATGTGGTCGGTCCGGTCCGTTCGGGTCATATGCTCACCCCTAGCGGAATCACTTTTAAGGTTAAATCATTTATTTTATTCCATAATCCATAACCAAACTAAAAATTTAGAGAATCATTCAATTTCAACAGTGCAACACTTATCAAACAAATGGCCCTTAGTATCTTAACACTACTTTCACATATTGTAATTAAAGAAGCAAAGCACGTGAGTCAACCAACGATATTAAGGTGTTTGGTAAGGGTGTTCACAAGGTGGTTCGGCTCAGTTCGGTTAGATATTATATCTATACATTGCGAGGCGGGTAGTTTATTTTACTATCCGAAACCAAACCGTACTAGGCGGATAACCGGACATGTGGTATCTGAAATGAGCGGTTACTCGTGATTTGGTCACGGTTAACCATTTTAAAATTTTAATCGAATCGAATCGGACGAACAATATCATAAATTAGAACATAATATGTCATTGTAGTAAAATTAAATAACATTGAAGAGATTAGAGTTATAGTAATGTTGTCCTGTCGCAAGAAAAACATTCAAATTATCATATGTAACAAAGTAACTAATACTGTTGGGATATGAAGCTACAAGATTGATTGAGTATTACGGAAAGATAAAGCATTGTAAACTATAAAGTCTTGGAAAAGTCAAAGAGTCAAAGTACTACTTAATGATAAAGTCAAAATCGCATCTGAAGTCAAAATCTTGCAAGATCTAAGAACTGTTTTATTCGTTTATAGAAAGTCTTGTAATTCTAGAATATTCTATGTTAGATTACTTGATGTACAAGGATACAAATTGTAAACCGACTAGGGTATCCTTGAGCCTATAAAGGACCCTAGATTGGCATAAGATGTGCGTGATTTTATTAGAGTTTTAGAGAAGTTCGATATTATTAGAGTTGTTAAAGATGCGCATAATAAGCGAGTTAGAGTTATTAATAAAATGGTTCAAAGTTAAAGTTATTCTTCTTAGCTTTGTTAAGTAAATTCGCATACTTAATAGAGTTTGCTCGGTGTTTCTCTGTTAATAACTTAGGATTTATCCGAGGTTATTAAACCTTAACAAGCTATTTAAGTTAGTTTGGTTAGAGTACATCGATCCAACAAGTGGTATCGAGCTTGTGTGGAAACTCGACTAAGAAGAAACCCTAAAACCTACCACGAACCTAAAGATGTCGATGATTATGTTCCACCACCTTCCATCACCTCAATGAGGATTCACAGTAATCAAGAAGGCGAATATGACTTATGGTGTATGAAGATGAGGCGATACATTGCCATTCTGAGACCATGCTCTATGGAATGTAATTGTCAATGGTAATGAAGTTGTTCTAGAACACATGAGACATTCCTAGACAACCTAAAGCACCTAAGGCGGTCTTACCGGAACAACCTTAAGGAATCAAGAGAAGGCTCTCAATATTCTCTTATGCGCCATTCCGGATGGTCACCTTCTCAAGTTTCATGATGCTAAAGATGCTAAGCGACTCTGGGTGCTCTCAAGACCAGATTGGAGGAATGAAGCTTCTAAGAAGATGCAATCTGCTTGAAGCAGCAGTTTGAAACTTTCCTTTGTGGGTGAAGAGAGAGTCTTGATCTTGCATATGATAGGTTTCAAAATCTCCTCAATATGTTGGAGTTATACCAGCGAAGTTTGAGTTGAAGATGCTAATCGAAGTTTCTAAGAGTTTGCCATCCACATGGCATGTGATAGCTTCAATGATTAGAGGACAACCGGGCTTGGATGTTATGGACTTTGATGATCTCTACAATCATCGAAGGTATATGAGCATGAGATGAATGGTCAAACAAGTTCTAAGTCTCACGGTGTTGCTTTTCTATCATGCGAAAGAGGCGATACTTCCACCAAAAGTCGCTTCTCCAACTCAAAATCTTGTGCCTCAATCTTGTCTGACATCTTGCTCCCACCTATGCTCAAGAAACCCACCACCTACTACTTTGCACTCGGATGAAGTTGTGTGCTCCTTCTTTGCACATCAAGCTTCTTTACCATCGTTTATGAAGAAGATCTCTCCCGGTTGATGAGGATGCTTTAGAAGAGATTGATATTAGGTGGCAAGTTGCTTTGATCACTTTGCAAGGATCAAGAAGTACATGAAGAAAACAGGAAAGAGCATTGATTTCAAACCAAAGCAGGAATAACTTTTGACAAATCCAAAATTGAATGCTTTAATTGTCAAAAATGGACACTTTGCAAGGAGTGCGGGTTTGCTAAGTATCAAGCAACAGGATGATGAGAAACCAAAGATGGAGCTAAAGAAATCCCATTAGTGAAACAAAGGCTTTGGTTGCTCAAGAGAATTTGTCATAAGGTAAGCTGGGTGAAGAGTTTAATGATGAACCGGTGACTTATTGTATGGTAGCGATGGAAGAAGCGAGTTGAAGATTCGGTGAAGAATTGGACTGAACCTTGCTTTTGATGAGGAAGTTGATCATGCTACTTTGGAATCTAGAGATGGGTATGGAGGATTTGACTGGAGCTTGGAGTGTGAAGATGATCATGTTCTACTTGCAATGGTAGCTACTTCACCAAGTTCAACCCCTATCTCTGAGGTATGCTCAAATTGTTATGATTTCTATCAAAAACTAGTAAATAATTATGTGTTTGAAAGAGATAATTGTGTTAAGGCTAGGTCTGAGGTAGTAGGTTATCAAATAACCTTAGAGTCAATGGAAGCCAAAATTATAACACATGAAAATAATGAAATGGCTTGGGTGAAAAATATGAACAACAGGATTACCGGTTAAAACTCGGTGAATGGAAACTAAAGCGTAAAATTCTTTGAAATTGAGAAACTCACAAAGGAGAGATGATTTGTTAGCAAAGTTTGATGCGGAAAGAATCAGTGCATCACATGTTACTTATGTTCAAAAGCAGAGAAGAGCATACATTAGAAGCGGCTTAGGTTTTGGTATGGACTTTGATAACATAGAAGAAAACACATCTAGTGATAAGGATGAAGGTGATTTTGAGGATGTAACCACTAGTGATGATGAACTCATTAATTATGTAGACACATCTAGTAATGAGGGTTCAATTAGTGAATCACCTCCGAGTATAAGAAAGAGCAGAGGTTATCATCTTGTTCCACATCCGGTTGGTAGTCATCAACCCATAAGACACGATGTTTCACGTTTTGGTGTAGAGCGGTCTAGAGTTTAGGAAGAAGCTTATTGGTCAATCTAGGTGCGAAACCCCAAAAGCTGTTGAAATAAAATTTTAAAGTCAAGTAGTACCTTCTACTCAAAGTCTTGCTCCACAAGCGATACCTTTAAGAAAACCTTTTCAAAGCAGTCTTGCTAAACCTTTTGGAATAATGTTGGTCAAAGCAGTTTAATCATTCACCTAGAAGGCACAATAGTTTTGGTCATAGACATAGAAGAAGTCACTTTGGGAGTATGGGTGAAAAGCGTGTTTTGTGTGTTTTAGTCCTAATCATTTAATCAAGGATTGTGAACATCACTCGAGAATACCTTAGGAAATTTCCAAAGAATAGGTGCATCAACGAAACCTAGAGAGAACAAACCAGTTTGGAATAATTCTAATAGGGTCAATCATAGTAACTTTTCATCAGATCATAGGTACCCCCACCAGAGAAGACCTTTTTCTAAACCACCATTACCTTCACAAGCAGTACCTTCTCAAAGTACTGCTCAGTCAAACCAAGGTACTGCGAATACCACTTGGCACAGAAATCCTAAGAGATCTCATTACTATCAACCTAGAAGGTACTACAATTCACATAAGGGATCTAGATCACAGGAACCAAGTGTTAAAGCGAATGGGTTAGAGAGAAAGTCTGGCGAGGGACAAGCAGTACTTTCAATAAAAAGTGAATCGAGATGTTTTCATAATACAAGAAAAGAGAATGAATTTGCAAAAGAGAGTTACATTGAAAATCCGAGAAAGTTTTGAAAATCCACATGCTAAAAATCAAAAGATAATCACGGATCATGTTTTGAAAAGCAGTGGAAATTACATACTCAAAGAATTTGAGTTTGTAACTCCACAAGGGAACACAAGTCGATAATGGCTTGGGTTCCTAAAAGAAACTAACTCTCTAAATCTTTGTGCGGGCAACCCGGAAGAGGAGCTTAAAGATCATTTGATTGTAGATAGTGGTTGCTCGGAAGTATGACAGAGACAAGGATATTACATGCGCTTTTAGATCTAATAGTGGAGGAAGAGTTGCATTTGGGAATGATCCCAATGGAGGAAGAATTCTTGGTAAAGGAACTATCAAAGCGGGACGTATAGATTTTGAGAATGTTAGATATGTGAAGGAGCTCAAGTTCAACTTATTATCGTCTCTCAAATCGTGATAAAAGCATCTGTATTATTCAACGACACGAATGTCTCATCCTTTCCTTTGAATTCAAGCACGTTGATGATAACTTGGTAGTTCTCAGTACCAAGGACCAATGATGTGTATAGTCGGACATGAAGAGTCTTCACTCTTATGGAAGAGCCACTGTTTAGTAGCAAAAGCAACAATTGAAGAAGCACATCGATGGCATAGAAGATTGGGCCATGTAAATTTCAAGAATATCAACAAAGCGGTCAAAGGCAATTTAGTTAGAGGTTTACCTTCAAAGACTTACAAGAATGATCAGTTTCGTAAGAAGTAAACAACACAATGCTTCATAAGAAGCTTGAGGAGAGACAATTAGACACCGTGGAGGTTACATATGGATCGGAATTAGAAATTCGGTATTAGTCGGTCACCTCAAGTATATGTATAGAAAGCTCGATCGTAGTTCTTTTATGTTAAGTAGTATTTAGTTAAGTAACACCGTGGAACGGACGGTCTTTACTGTATGCACGATACGACTGTTGTGTGGCGTTTTATTGTAAAACTATAAATACCCTCTACCCAAGGTAGAGGGTTGGAGCTCATAATAATATTTTCCTTTCTCTCACTATAGTTCCCAACTCTCTTCCACTCTCTCACTAGAACTTTCTCTCTAACATACTTAAGCATACTTTGATCATGGTTTAGTGTGTTTGTGAAATCAATATCTAACAATTGGTATCAAGAGCCATGGTTTGATCACTCATCTTTCATGCTCTTTGTTTTGGTGGATTTCATAAGGTTTTTGGTGTACTAAGGGTTTAGGAGAGTTTGATTCATTTGAACAAATTCTAGTGGTAAAGTTTGAATTTTGCTTGTACTTTTGTGTTTAGGATCATCATAAGTGTTTATGTTTTGAATTGGAAGGCTTAAATCATTGTGGTTTAGTTGTTTTGGATTGATAAAGTGGTTATTTGTGTAAAAAGGACTAAGCGAGTTGAGTCTCGGACTTGTGTTTCTTCAAAGCGAGTTGCTTTGTTATTTGATCTGAGTTGGTACATGCGACTTATTTGTTTAGCGAGTTGTTATTTATCGACTTGGGTTCTAAGCGAGTTGTTTCTTTAAGCGACTTGAGATCTAAGCGACTTAGCTATTTAGCGAGTTATAACGCTAGCGAGTTTCTCTAGCGACTTAGTGTTCAAGCGAGTTGAGTGTGTTGCGAGTTGATACTAAAGCGAGTTGGCTATTTAGCGACTTGATTTATTAAGCGAGGTGTACGTGTTCTTGAGTTGATCTTGATGCGACTTGGCTATTAAGCGAGTTGATTACTTAAGCGAGTTGATTAATTAAGCGAGTTGTGTAGTTAGGTACTTATTCATTTAGGCTTGTTACTTCTTTGTGATACATTCTTACGGTTGTTCTTTTGGTTTAGTAAAATCCGTGAAAGAATCAATTTCCGGTTTAATCAAAGAATAGTAAAATCCGTAGAGCTTGAAACATGTCTACAAGCGTTCGACTATCATCTCCCTTTGTTGCGAGGATGTTCAAGCGGTGGTTCGGATACTCGTCCACCCATGCTTGTGAGCCGACTACGACTCTTGGGCTCAACGAATTAGATTGTCTTGTCTTGGAAAGGAAAATGGAGTCAACATTCTCAAATCCATTGATGAAGGACCGTATCGGGTTGAGGCGACTAGAGATGTACCAATCTTCTTGAAGATGGAACTACGATTTACGGAATGGACGGACCAAAAATGTATGATGAGCTTGATGATAAGGAGAAAAGAGATTCGATCTTGATATCAAGGCTTCTAACATTGTTCTTCAAGGTCTTCCTAAAGACATCTACAAGGCGATCAATCACAACACCGATGCAAAGGCGGTATGGGATAATGTCAAGATGCTTCTCTCGGGTTACGAATTAACTATGGAAGGCAGAGAATCACAACTCTATGATGAATTTGAACACTTCAAGATGAAACGGATGAGAGTGTCTATGAATACTATGTGAGATTTCATAAGTGGTGAATGATATGAGGAACATCGAATGACTATGCCTAACATTCGGTGAACTCAAAATTTGTGAATAACATGAATCCCGAATGGCACAAGTTTGTTATACGTGAAGCTCACTAAAGGATTGAAGAATACGAATTATGAGCAACTCTATGCTTTCCTTCTTGAGAATGAGAGACATGCCATGTTTGAAAAGATGATTCTTAATCGGTTCAAAACCAACCGAGGAGAGACAAGCTCATCTAATGACTCAGCGCCTTCTACTCAAACATCGGAATCACAACCAAAGCCTCACAAGTCATACCCATGGGTAATGGTAATCACAAACTCATTCCCGATCCTATGTTCAAACAAGGCGATCTTTGATGCACGTGGGTAACATCATTAATCAACTAGCTCTTGATTAGTCAAAACATGAATTCTCTCCCACAAACCAACAACAACCTCGAGCGACATCTAACCCACACAATCAAGCTCTTGTTAAAGATGGGAGGATCGTGGTGCAACCGATTCGGAAAGGCAGTATGATCGGGGAAGAGGTGGGTGGTAGAGGTTATGTTGGTAATCGAATCGAGGAAGGAATGGTAATCAAGGTCAAGCTAAGCCGATCAAATGTTATAAGCGTGGTGGTGAGGACACATTGCAAGGCGCACATCTCCAAAACGTCCACGAGAATCTTGATTACTTGAGAGATAAGATCTTGCTTGTACAAGCTCGGGATAATGGTCTTTGCTTTGGATGAAGAGGAATTGTTGTTTCTTCTTGAGGCAATGCCAAGACCTATGATGCGAGATGTGGATGAGCGACCTATTCGGAGATAGGTCACAATCCTCAGAATGCCTTTCAAGTCGTGATTGTGATGCATACGACTCGATGTGGATGATGGACCTCTGCACACACAATTTTATGGCTAGCATTTCTCCAATGGTTTCTCCCAAGGTCTCTTCTTCACCACAAGTGGCCCATCCAAAGACAAACTCATCTCGGAGGTATTAAAACTATCGATGATCTTGATGTGCAAAGATGCATGACAAAGTACAATCAGCTGAAACTATTGAATCAAATATTGAAAATATGGGTAATATCAATGTTGTCCCATATGATCAATATGTGAAACAAAGTGAAAGTGAAGTTGTACCAAGTGATACATCTTCTGCGATCAACAATGACTATGTTTTGATGAATACTTTGCATGTGCCCCGATGATTACGTAAGTTACGAACTAAATGCCTATAAAGAGCGTGTTGCCATTTATGAACAACGTGCAAAATTTGAGTTGACCACTCGTGAGCGAGGAAATGGATGACCAAGTGCGTACAATCATTAGAAAAAGTAATTTTCGAGAAGAAGTATTAAAACAAGAGTTAAATTCCTTGCAAGAAAAGCTTTCTAAAGCGCTAAGCAAAACAAGAACTTCAAGAAAATGTGAAAATGCTTAAGCAAGAATTTAATACAAAGGAATCAAAACTCTTGAAAGATTTTTCTAATCGAAAACTTTGAAAAACAAACTTGAAAACAAGTTGTACATACAAGGAACACCATTCGATTGCTCACATGATCACTAAGCATAGAGTCTTAGCGATAAGCATAGCATTCCCCTTATTAAGGAACCAAATCCGAGGTTATTAAAAGGCTAGAAAGCGCTCATAAGGTGCTTTATGATGGCAATGAAATCCTTAAACCTAGGCGAAACCTAGTTGCGTTGAGTGCCTTGAGGAAGATAAGAAATCGGATGAAGTCACTAGGAAAAGATGAACAAGAAATTAGATGATCCTAAATGTAAAGAGAAGAAAATAAAGATCACACCCCATGATTATAAGAAGGAAAACTGGATTTCCTTGAACAAGTTTAAGCCTCGGACATTGTTGACTCCCGAACAAGTCTTTTGGAAAATGGATCTAGATAAGCAAATTTGAAAATATTGTTGAAACAAACCCTCCCTTTGGAAAATGCCTAGAAGCATTGTGTATCCTCCTAATACACCAATGCATCTTGTTCCTAGAACAATTGCCACTAAAAGCAAGACCTTAATTAGCCAATATGTTATCTTTCAACTATTTGTTGATTTTGAGAAAACTTGCAAGAAAAGGATCACACCTTTGGTATAGCGAAGGTGAAAGGGGTTTGAGCAAATGAAAGAATGCTATTTAGCGAGGTCATGCCTTTCTTTAAACTTCTAAAAGATCACTTTGAGAGTCTTAAAAGGGATGAATGATATTAAGGGAATGGAAAGGAATTTGATGCAATGATAGTTGAGGTTAGTGACTATGAGCGAGCACTAAAATATAATGAGATTGAGAGGAAGAACTTGCATACACTAAATGAGAACTGATTTACGAATGTATTGCTCAAGATGTGTTCTACTTGCTACTAAGCTGTTCTATTCTCGCTTCTCGATTCCATGAGCTATACATTGCTTTGAAAGTCTCTCATGATCGTGTCATTGAGCTTGAAAAACTAATTCGAACTAAATGAGAAAATTGAGCTGGATGATCACGACAATTTGGTTAAACATTTTTCTAAACTAGAAGTTGAGCATTTTAACACAACTAAAATATCAACATCTTAAAGAAAATGTCAAAACTTCAAATATCAAGACATCCTCGATGCTCGAGTTTGATCTTTGTTTTCAAATTAACAAGCGTGATGAGCAGATTCAAGCTCATTGCAACACGATCGAGAAAGTTGAAGGCCCAAATCTCTCAATTAAAGGGTCAAACGAACAATGTATTTGGTCCCCAAATGCCTCCTCCTTTAGATTATCGAATTCTCAAAACTTTCATCTTCAAAACTTAGTAAATGCTTTACAAAAGGAAAATGAGGTTTTCTTGAAGAAAATGAAAAGGTTAAACGTCATTTCAATGAATTATTTGAATCTATAAAGGTCACTCGTAACAAAAATAACGAAGCAGTAGCCTCGTTACAAAGGAAATTGAGAATCGAAGAGTCGGGTAAAGGGAAGATGCCAATGACCAATGGGAGAATGGTGTATCAAAGGTACATGTCGTAATAAATATGCTTTATGCATGAAATATGTTCCTCCTCATCTTAGGAATAACAAACTGCTATTCAAACATATTTCTCATACCTTAAAGACAGCCTAGAATGTCTCCGTGAGATTGTAGAAGAGGATAAGTTAGAGAAACCAGATGATAATGCAATTGGCCATGCATGCTTATATGCCAAACGATCTCAAGAACTTCTAGAATGCCTAATTACAATATGTCCTAAAACCTTAGGTGAGCAAGTCAATCCCTTGATACCGTGTTCTATGCCTAGTGCCAAGCATGCAAGTCACTCAATGCCAAATGTTATGAATGTGAACCCTAATGTGCCTTCAAGTAGTTCAGATTTCAAATCTATTAGTGCTAAGAATGTGAACTCGAGTGTGCCCTCTAGGTGTTCAAATCCCAGCTATTCAAGTGTTAAAAAGTTAATCTTAGTGTGCTGCATGTAGCTCGGATCCCGGCACATCTAAGCAGTGAAGCAAATAGTAGCCAAACCAACTAATGTTCCCATTCCTCTACAGAGTAATCGGTGACATTAAAGCAAGCGGTCAAAGTCTCAAGACAATACAAGGAAGGACACGACCTGCAAGCTAAGAATGTGCATTGGAAGAAAGTAGAAGACCTACCTAGGAACTTTAAGTTTGAGCGAATAAAGCGAATCGTGTTGATTCTAGTATTAGCCATAGGCGTCTTGTAATTAATTGATTACGATACTATTTGCAAACCTTGTATTAATGTGCTTGAATTACATTTCTAATCATGAATGTGGTGTTAATGTTTTGCCTAATGATGTTAATTATCCAATTAATATTGTTAATGCTAAAAATCATGCTAAGAAGGCTAAAAGGCAAAAGCGTAAGAAAGTTAGAAAGCAGTGGAAACCCGGGAAGAACATTTAGCAAAATAGGCTATTATTGGATACATGTTGGTCGTAAGAATAATCGAGACAATGCCCACTAGAAAATGGATGCCTCTTGGTAGATCTATTCCCTTAAGAAGTGAACACACTGTGAGCAGGCTATCTGAGACACTAATCTTGCATCTATTCACAATGATTCCATTGCCTTATTTTACGATATGAATCGTCTATTTACGATGTGGGTGTTCCAACCGGTGTTACTAACCAAATGGAACCCATTCTTGCATGGGGATCCCAATTATCGATTATCCATTCTTATGCGTGTTCAGCTGCGGATCGTTCAAATCGATTACGTGGTACACGGACTCATTTGTTCCAAGCATATATTGGCGACCGGTCACGGCTCATGAACCGTGAGCAAATTCATCGGAGACGATTAGATTCGGAAATGATCATTTCGGTGCAATTATGGGTTATGGTGATTATGTTGTGGGTGATAGTGTCATCTCTAGAGTATACTATGTGGAAGGTCTTGGTCACAACTTGTTCTCTGTTGGTCAATCTGCGATTACGATCTAAGTAGCCTTGAGAAAACATACACCTTCGTTAGAGAACTTGATGGTAAGGAACTTTTAAGAGGTTCACGTGGTTCAAATCTATATACCATCTCTATCGAAGATATGATGAAGTCTTCACCAATTTGCTTCTTGTCAAAGGCTTCTAAAACAAAGTCATGGTTATGGCATCGTCGTCTCAATCACACGAACTTGGCACCATCAATGATCTCACCGAAAAGACTTAGTTGTAGGTTTACCTAGACTCAAGTATGAAAAGGATCATCTTTGTTCGACATGTCAATTGGGAAAAAGCAAGAAGTATGCCCATAAACCCAAACCTACTAACTCATCACGAAGTTCTTCATACAATTCATATGGATTTATGTGGACCAATGAGAGTGCGAGAATATCTTTGGGAAGAAATATGTGTTAGTTGTGGTTGATGATTACTCTAGATTCACTGGGTCAAGTTCTTAAGGACAAAGGATGAAACTCACGATATCATCATCAAACTCATCAAGCAGTGCGAGTTCGACTTAACAAAACCGTCGAATTATCCGAGCAGACAATGGTGCGGAGTTTGTTAACAAACAACTTAGTGAATTTTATGAAAGCATTGGAATCGACCATCAAAGAAGTGTTCCACGAACTCCTCAACATAACGGTGTAGTTGAAAGGCGAAATCGAACTCTTGTAGAAGCGGCTAGAACAATGTTGATTTACTCAAAGGTTCCAATGTTTCTACGGGTGAAGTTATTGCCTTTGCATGCTACACACAAAATCGTTCCACGATTCACACTATTCATGGAAAAACTCCATATGAACTTGTCCACAATGAAAACCTAATCTCTCTTTCCTTCGTGTGTTTGGTGCATTGTGTTATCCAACTAATGAGGTCAAGACTTAGGCAAACTTAGAGCTAAAGCGAGACATTGGAGTTTTGTAGGGTATGCACCAAACAAAAGGGATACGAATCTACAACAAAAGAACCCGAAATATCATGGAAACAATTCACGTTACGTTTGATGGTGACCGGTCAAATGGCTCTGGACAATCCGATTCGGGACCCGCACTTCAAAACAGTCCCATTGGTTCATCCTTGTTCCAAACTCCTCTCAAGAAACTCCATATGTACCTCCATCGAAGATGATTTAATGAAATTGTTTGATCCTATGTTTGATGAACTTTATGATCCAAGTACTAATGAGGTGTCGATCCCTACAACAGAGGTGCTCATATTCACGTGAATGAAGTCAATCCTCGGTCTCAATATCTTTAAGTCAAGAAGCCTCTGCGATCCTTGATCTCATCAACAAATCATCATTCTTCAAATGTACATCATGGAGCTTTTCGGCATCAATGATGAAGTTAATCCCTTTGCTACTCACGAAGATGCTCCATTTGAAAACATATTTGCTCTGAATCATCATCGAACCATCTTCTTGGAGACATCGACTCTGCTACCTCGGTCCCTCAACAACCGCCACATGAACACCTTAGAAAATGGACTCACGATCATCCACTAGACAACATCATTGGAAATCCTCTCGTCTGTATCAACACGGAAACAACTTGCTACCGATGCCTTATGGTGCTTCTTCAACTCCGTACTATCTAAGATCGAACCAAAGATGTTAAAGCGCCATGAATGAAGATAGCGGTTCAATGCCATGCAAGATGAAATTCATGAGTTTGATCGACTTGATGTATGGGAGTTAGTACCGCTCAGGCGTGCTATGATTATTGCTCTTAAATGGATCTTCAAAGTGAAACTTGATGAGCATGGTGATGTGTTGAAGAACAAGGCTCGATTAGTTGCTAAAGGTTACCGTCAAGAGGAGGTATTGACTTTGAAGAATCTTTTGCTCTAGTTGCTCGAATCGAGGCAATCGAATCTTTCGGCTAATCTTGCTAGTAAGAACATGGTAGTCTATCGGATGGATGTGAAGGCGGCATTTACGAACGGAGACCTTAAAAAGTCGTCTACGTCGACCAACTGAAGGATTTGTAAATCAAGAGCATCCTACTCACGTTTATCGTTTGAAGAAGGCCCTTTACGGTTTAAAGCAAGCTCGAGGGCATGGTATGATACATTGTCAAAGTTTCTTCTATCAACGGATTTAGCAAAGGGCGATTGATCCAACATTGTTCACCGAAGTCGAGCAAACATTTAATTCATGTTCAAATTTATGTTGATGATATTATTTTGCCTCGGCGGACCCAATGGAATGTGATCGTTTTCAAATGAAATGAGTTCAAAATTTCAAATGTCAATGATGGGACAAATGTCATTTTCTTGGGATTACAAATTTCGCAAAGTCCGGAGGCATTTTCATAAATCAATCTAAATATGCAACCGAGATCTTAAAGAAATTTGGATTTGATTCAAGTGACCTGTTGACACTCCATGATTGATCGAACCAAACTAGATGAGGACCACTCGGGGATCATGATTGACCAAACAAAATATCGTAGTATGATTGGATCCTTGATGTACCTCACGACTAGTAGACCGGACATCTTGTTCATTTGTGTGCATGTGTGCTAGATACCGAGCTAAGCCTACTAAAAAGCACCTTGAAGCGGTTAAGCGGGTCTTCGGTATCTCAAGGAACCATCAATATGGGTCTTTGGTACCCGAAGGACACCGGCATGACACTAACGACCTATGCGAGATCTTGATCATGCGGTGTCAAGATACTCGTCAAGTACATCCGGAGGTGCTCGGTTTTGGGTGATAAGCTTGTGAGTTGGTCTTCAAAGAAGCAAATGAGTACTTCTATTTCCTCTACAGAGGTGAATACATAGCCATGTCATCTGTTGTGCTCAAATCTTATGGATGAGATCTCAATTATCGACTATGGCTTTGAATTCAACAAAATCCCTACATCTTGTGATAATAAAGTGCTATTGCTCTCTCATGCAACAACGTTCAACACTCAAGAGCAAAGCATATCGACATTCGACATCATTTCATCGGGAACAAGTGGAAAAAGGTGTGGTGGAACTCTATTTTGTGAGGTGCGAATATCGGTTAGCGACATCTTCACCAAAGCTCTTCCAAGAGAACGTTTTGAGTTTATTCTTCCACGTCTTGGCTTGAAAAGCCTTCAACGAAAACACTCAAGCGTCTTGAGGAGGAAGGCGAGGAGTAAAGGTCTATCTTCATCTATCTCTTGTATATATCTATTCGAAAAACAAAATACAAAATTATAAAACCTTCAAAATCAAATAGAAAAATATAAAACCTTCAAAATCCATAAAAATCGAAAAATTGAAAAATCTTCAAAAATATTGTCAATTTGTTATGCTTTTCTCGGTTCGACAATATCTACGGTCTTTGTCTTTGTCATTCAAAGAATGACACGGGACTTTAGATGTTGTTCGAATTCTTAAAAAAAAAAAAAAAAAAAAAAAATCAAAAATTATTTTTGAGAGAAAGAGAAACAATGGTTTATTGTCACTTGAGCAATAACCCTCTTTTCAAAGAAAGAACGAGCCATGCTTTTCATGTTTTCAAGATTTGAGAATTTGTTTGAACATTCATCAAAAGCCTTCTTATCAACCAAATTCCATGCTCGATTCTATTAACATGTTATCTATCGAAAACAAATTGTTTTGAAAAATAACTCGAACTCTATCTTTGATAATCATCTAGACTTATTTGTCAAAATATCAATCTCTCAATCAACAACCTATGTCATTGATTGAGGGGGAGAATGATTTCAATTAAATTAAAAAGTTATTTGGCATTAAATTGTTTTCAAAAGATATACATGCATGTTTTATCAATGGAGTTTTTAAAGTTTTAAAATCCGATCCTTATCAGTCAAAACGCTTTCATAATCAAGACACAATTCCCCTTAAAAGCTTTCAAAATCAATTTAAATCAATAAGAGATCACAAATTTCAAATGAGTTGTTAATTGTGATCGGGAGAATGTGTGATTTAAATTGGATTTAAACGATAATTGGTAAATGGTTTTATAAGGATGTACATGCTATCCTTCCACATGTGACAAACGATTTCAAATTTTCCATGCACATGTTGAGGGAGCATCTATCTTAAACCTATGATTTGAAGCGTGATGACTTATCTCAATGTGCGGGTTCCTCTAGTATGTGCAAAACTCTTTTCAAATCTCGAGGCACATATTGAGGGGAGCAAACTTATGAAAACCTCATCCTTCCGGAAATGCTTTATCTTCTTGATTTGATCATTGAAGTGATGTTGATATCTTTAGAAAATGGTAATCAAAAATTAAATTCTTCCTCTTGCCTCCGTGTGCAAAACGATTTCAAACATTTGATGCACATGTTGAGGGGAGCACTTGTTCTAAAAATATCAAAAACAATTCGGTACAAAATGTTTTGATAATATATCACAAGTATCCGGATTGATTTTCAAATGGTTTTCAATTGGTTCCAATGGCGGATGAACAATACCAAATTGACCAACCAACTTTACTTTATGTGCGGTGATATAAGGATGATAAGGTTAGGTATTGGTTCCCATGATCCGCCGAACGGAGGGATCTACCGAGGACAATCCACTAGTTAGTGTAGAAGTCCTTAGGTATGATGATAAAAGGAGAAAAATGAGATATGGGAAGAGTGCGGATGAGGCCGAGTTAGTCTTGGAATAAACCCAACAAGGTTCTAGCTATGAAGTCTCGGTAAGCATTGAAGGGTTGAAGAATTAAAAGAATTGAATGAGAAAAGGGTGAAAACAAATAGCCCTCCATATATTCAACCTTAGGGCGATACGGGCTCAATTCATATGCTCGATGGTAACATCGGTATTGAAGACAAGGCGTCATGGACCCAAAGTGACGCCTTGCACTTCAACTTTCCAAACCACTCAAGTTCCTCTTAAAAGGACTTGTTTCATTCTCACGGGAACCGACATTATCTATCGACTTTCTCTTAGAGATTGTTGATATTGAAGAAGGAGACCCTCTCCTAGTCTCCGACACGGGAACCAAATATGCACAAATTGAGTCTAGAGCCACGAGATCATCAATAAATCTCATTAGGACACTTTCAATGAAGACTCTGTTTCACTCAATGTGGAAAAGAGATTATATCTTGAGTCCCACGCATTATCCTTGTGGTATTGCGGAACATCCGAGTGATGTGTTTACATATTCACAATGAAGATGGAAAGCCTTACGGAGCCAACATCTAACAAGCTCTGGTGGGTGGCATGTGAGATCTATTATAAAGATCAACCATGTGACAATCGAACATAAACAATGGGGCGATTCAATCTCTTGAATCAATCACGGTTCGAGTTATGGATTGACGGATACCTTTGAAAACCGGTCATTGTGCTTAAAAACTCTTTTCTTTAGCACATCGACCGTGTCTGAATATTTCAAATCAAAAGGTGTTTTATGATTGATAATTGATGTTCATTAAAACCTTCGTTGTATTGCAAAACAATTTCTATTGAGCAATACACGATTGTTTTTCAAATATCTTTTCATCAATCGTTGAATTTCTATTCATTTGGTTCACTCACTCCGTGTTGTCTTCTTTGAGGCGTTCGGTTTGAGAACGACTAGAAGCATTGCGAAACCCTGTCAAGGAAATTCTTGAATTATACGATCACGGCGATACTTGTCTCGATCAGCGGGAACCGTGGGCGTGTACCTCAATTCAACAAAGTGATCAAAGACATTTTCGTGCGACTTATTGCTAGCTGTTGTATGCGGTACACCCGGCGTTTGCGATGATCAAAATGTAGCGGTCATTCCATAGCCGCATGCTCACTCTACACATTCATCTCTAAAGAAATCATGATTAGTGCATCAATGACTCGATATTTTCACTCCATGCTTACGCTACTGCTGCGCCAATATCATGATTCAACGAAAGCTTCGCTACTCGATGAGAAGATATCATGATCCGAATGTGAGCATGTCGATCCTAAAGTCACAACATCACATAATACCAACACCACAATGGATGTCTCGAGATTTTGATAGTGATGATCTCAAAAGTCGGCTCAAAATTGTTATCACGTGGATCGATAAAGACCTCCACTTGGAGTAACCAAACATGCAATGTGAAGAATCAATGACTACGAGCTTAGGAGCAAAGTACTACATCAATAATGCAAGAACAATTGTTAATGTAATATCTATTTGTATTCAATGTAATTTTGGTACATGATTGAGGTGACCTCCTTAGGGGAGATTGTTAGGAATTAGAAATTCCGGTATTAAAGAGTCGGTCACCTCAGTATATGTATTCGTTAGAAAGCTCGTAGTCGTAGTTCTTTTATGTTAAGTAGTATTTAGTTAAGTAACACCGTGGAGGACCAGACGGGTCTTTACCCATTGTATGCACGATCCACAACCCGTTGTGTGGCGTTTTATTGTAAAACTATAAATACCCTCTACCTCCCAAGGTAGAGGTTGAGCTCATAATAATATTTTCCTTTCTCTCACTATAGTTCCCAACTCTCTTCCACTCTCTCACTAGAACTTTTCTCTAACATACTTAAACGCATACTTTGATCATGGTTTAGTGTGTTTGTGAAATCCAATATCTAATGATCTGTTTGGTCCTATTTCGTGGCAAGTTTAAACAAGAAAAATCTTGCTTAGTTGTTACGAGATGATTGCGGAGATTCGAGTTGGGTATTTTCTTGGGATTTAAAGATGATACTTTTGATGCTATTCGAGACATTAATAATAGCTTTGGAAAACCAATTGAGACTCAAGGTCGAGTTATTAGATGTGACAATGGGCGAATTCAAGAACAAGCTTATGGATGAATTTTGTGCTAACAAAGGAATCAAAAGGGAGTTCGATGTGCAAGAACACCACAGCAGAATGGTGTTGCGAGAGAGGAAGAATAGGACTTTGATTGAAGCGGCTAGAACTATGCTTGCATTCACAACTACCTATTCAATTTCGGGTCAAGTCGTAAGTAATGCTTGCTATGTACTTAAGAGTATCGGTCACCAAACCATGATGAAGACACCTTATGAGTTCTCGATGGGAAACAAACCCAACATTCGCTTTATGAAGCCTTTTGGATGCCCTCTCACTATTTTAAACACAATTGATAATTTGGGAAAGTTTGATGGCAAGTCGAGAAGAAGGATATTTATTGGGTTATTGTACCAACAAGAAGGGATTTAGAGTGTACAATGAGTCACTAAGAAGATTCAAGATTGTCTTCATGTTGAGTTTTAGAAGATCAAGACAATCGGAAGGGTAAAGGTCCCGATTGGATGTTTGATCTTGAAGTTCTAACTCCTTCTATGAACTATGTACTGTTAGAGAAGAAAATCAACTTTGTACATGATGTAGAAAACTCACAAGTATGTTGTTCATGGAGTTCACATTAGACTTGATGATGTTGTTCGATGCTACAAAGAAAATCTTGAAGTTCCAACGCATAATCTTGATGTACCAAGAAGATCTTGATGAACCAAAATCCTCATTATCTGCCGAGGATCAATCTATTCGGAAGAACTTAATCGATGCTTCTTCAAGATGTTTTAGCACATTCTTACATCGATGAACAAAGAAGAGCTTATGAAGCGAAAGAACAAGACTAATCTCGAGAATACTCTTACAAGATACTTTGGACAAGATTTTCGACCAAAATCTTGATGCACGATTGACAATACTTTAGATGATTTGGATGATCCTACCATGCACGGATTAGAGGAAACCGATGATGAATTTGAAGATGAAGGTATTTTCTCAGATTCCAATGAAGGTGTTGATTCCACATTCTTATTACAACATGGTTACAGGAGGGGAGCTATTGGCAAGACTTTGTTTATTAAAAGAGACAAGAAGGATATCATGTTAGTTCAAGTCTATGTTGATGATATCATCTTTGGAGCTACCAAACAGGTCTATGGTTAAGGAGTTTGAGCGGTGATGCAGTAAAGAATTTCAAATGAGTTCAATGGGTGAGTTAAATTTCTTTTGGGACTTCAAGTTAGCGATCAAAGGAAGGGATTTTCATAAGTCAAGACAAGTATGTATCGACATACTTAAGAAGTTCAATTTTGATGACATGAAGTGCATCACTACACCTATTAAATCAATTAACTCATTGGGCAAGGATGAAGATGGACACCCAGTTGAAGTCAAGTTATATAGATCAATGATTGGTCGCCTTATGTATCTCATCGCATCTAGGCACGATATCATGTTTGCGCTTGTTTATGTGCAAGATATCAAGTCTCACCAAAGATTTCATATGAATGCGGTGAAGAGAATTTTTGTTATTTGAAACAACAACCTAAGTTAGGGTTGTGGTATCCTGTGATTCACCTTTTCACTTGGAGGCTTTTTCGGATAGTGATTATGCGGTGATAATTATGACGTAAGATCAACAACGGTGGATGCCAATATCTTGGAAGAAGATTAGTTTCATGGCGGTGTAAAAGCAAACAATTGCAAGAACATCATCTGAAGAAGTCGAATATGTGGTCTGCGCAAGTTGTTGTGGACAAGTTCGTGGATGCAAAATCAACTCTTGGATTATGGGTTCAATTTTAAGAATACTCCTATCAATATTGATAATGAGAGTACTATCGTATTGTGAAGAATCCAGTCTATCATTCCAAGACCAAGCACATTCTGATTAGGCATCACTTTATCGAGATTGCTATGAGCACGAGCTCATTAATGTGGTCAAGGTTTACGGATGATAATGTAGTGACTTACTCACCAAAGGCTTTGATGTTTCAAGATTTAATCACTGGTGGTAAGCATTGGCATGATTAACTCTTGAGCTACATTTAAGGGAGGACTATTTAGTATTAGTATATTCTTGTGCATTATTTGAGGGAGGATATCTATGTATACTTAGCTTATACTGAGAGGAATTTGGAAAATAATCGCTTTTTATGAAAGTCTTGCTTGGAAAGTCTTGCTTGAAAGATCGCACACGTGGAAAGTCTTGTTTGTCTTATTAAATCTTGTTCCAACGGTAATATTGAGGGTAATTATACTAATGGTGACTTTGTTATTATGGGTCGTGATTTTCAAATCTCACCTATAAATAACTACTCTCCGATTTTCCTCTCATCTTGATATTCTCATATCTTTTCCATATTTCTCTCACCATCTCTTTATTATTCGATTCTATCTCTAATTGTGCTTACATACTCAACCATGGTGAATCGTCCTCTTGTTTCAAAGCACAACATGGTGGCGAATTTAGACAAGATGAATCTAATGAGGCTTTTCATGATATTATTGATTATCTCACCTGGTCGCCAATCGCTTATGCTCTTTTAGTGGAGCCGGATTTAATTGAACCTTGGATTCAAGAATTTTGGCCACCGCAGGGATAATATGGAGAATGATGAATTTTATATTAGGGCTACGATTCTTGGAAGAACTATGAAGATTATCAAGCTTCTATTCGAGAAGACTTATTGTTTAATGATGAAGAAGGGTTATTCGTTTTGATAAGCGATTGATTTGGGAAACTTTTGGGCACATTGGTTATGAAGGGTCTTTAACAGAACAAACTTTAGAAACAACTATTTTGTCCTCAATGGAAGTTTTAGTGCATGTGTTGCTTCATTGTATTAGTGCTAAAAGTACTTCATGGGAGCAATTTGGATCTAATATAGCATCCGCTATGGTGGGATTAGCTACGAGATCGTGTTTTCAATTTTTCAAGGCTTATTCTAGATGGCATGCTTTCACATCACTCATGGATCAAAATGGTTAATGTATCCTAGGTTTATACAAGTTTTCTT
The DNA here is from genome assembly GCA_022545495.1 of Chrysanthemum lavandulifolium. Classification (NCBI taxonomy): domain Eukaryota; kingdom Viridiplantae; phylum Streptophyta; class Magnoliopsida; order Asterales; family Asteraceae; genus Chrysanthemum; species Chrysanthemum lavandulifolium. The sequence continues at coordinate 99,548,181 of CM040246.1, forward strand.
GAACAAACAACTTGTCGATGTACCAAAGCCTCTGGACTTACTACTACCGTTATTGTACAACAAGCAAAGATTTTTACCTTTATGGCGAGACAAGTGACTTATTCAGAGGTCAAGACACTCCTTTAACTACTTCCATGATGGAAGTTGTTCAAGTCTGTTAGAGCCGATCTGTGAAGATGATGAAGAAAGTGAAGGTATCGCACCGCAAGTAATGCATCCGCAATCTTGAATCTCAAGAAGGTACCGCATCTCAAGGTATTGCTTCTCAAGCATCAAGTTCAAGAAGATGTTGCAGTTCACCTTCTCCATCTCCACAACATTCTGCTCACGATTCTCAACAAGAGGAACATTCACCAATTCAAGGAGATGCTTCACATACTTTATCCCCGATGATTTAACATTGGGTAATTATGTTTTGACAAGGAGTTGGTCAAATTGCAAAAGACTCGAGGCTCAAGCAAAAGCAGATTAAGATGTTGATGCTCAAGTATAAAAGGTTAAAGAATTTTGTTACGCCTTTTATCAAACGTTATCGCTTATGGGTTAAGGAAGAAAACAAGCGCCAAGGCAATTTAAGAAGAAAAACAAAGGCAAAAGGTTCCTAAACCATCTTGACCAATTGGGGAGGAATTTAGAAGAAAAGAATTTGAAAGAAGATGTTGTTAAGGAAAAAGAACCTCAAGGTAATCAAGAGCATGTTGTCATTGAAAGTCTTGAAGAAGAAAGGTCAAGATCAAGGTCTTGAACAACAAAGTCTCGCTTTTTTGGAACTCACAGACAAGAATTGGTTACACCAAGAGTATTAGACTTTGAAGAGGAAGTCGGTCCTTCAACTATTCCACATGAAGAACAAGTCGGTCCTCAACAATCGCTATACTAGAGGAAGTCGATACACCTCAAAGAATACATACTACAAGTGATGATGAATTTATTGCAACTATTTTGCATGATTTATCAAAGCCAAGGGTTGTTACTATTCCGGGAGTTCAAGAAGAGGAACAATCAAGAGTTTCTCAACTCGCTATTGATCCTAAGGATAAAGGAAAAGGTGTTTTGGTAGAAGTAAAGAAGAAGAAACCAACTTTAGCACGCTTAAGAGTCGCTCAAGATGCTTTGAATGAACAAGCGACTAGAAAGATTCAAGAGGAATTAGATGCTAAAGATAGAGAAGATAAGGAAGTGAAGAAGCTCGTAATAGAGAAGCGACTAAGAAGTTGCATGAGGAATTGAATCTTGAAGCTAGTGAACCATTAGAGTCACTGTTCTGTTTCTTTTATGCCTAGAAAACGAAATCTTGCTAAAGAAAGGAATGCAATGATTGCTTATTTAAAAAGTCGAGGATATAAAGGATTGCGGTCAAGTATGTTGATATGAAAAGATTATATGATCTTGAGACGAGCTTATAAGAAGGATGTTGCAAGTATCAAAGATTATAAAGATGAAGCTACTTGGACCAAGGTAAAGAAAGAAAAGTTTGAAAAGAAAAGGAAAAGCGAAGTTGAAGATATACAATTTTCAAAGAAAGAAAAGTTGAGTTAAGATGCAAACTAGGGATGAATTAAGAAATTATCTCGTAATAGTAGATTTTGAATATTCCGGAGAAGATGTTGACATGAAGATGAACAGATCTCATATTACTACTTTTGAAGTTGTAGAATCTAAAGATGGAAGCTATCGATGTTTCATAGAGAAGATGAAAGCTTGAGTGTTCAACAAAGCTATGGGATTTATTGCATATCATAGATAGAGTGGATCTATTCTATTTATATCATGTGGTGAAAGATTATTTTGAACATCATCCACCGGAAGGTATTGGTTTGGTTTACTTGGAGATCTCACAACCGCATGGGAAACCGATGAATGAGTAGTGATGAAATTTGGAAGAATCAAGAGAGCGGGAAATTGTTTCTTTGGAGATTTTTGAAGAACTGGAGTTCATGTTCTAGAGTGGAAAATGGTACAATGATTCACATGTTTGCAAATAGAAGATATCCTCTTACTGATCGATCTTATGAGGAGGATGCTAGAGCATGGAATGGAAGTTGAAGAAGACAATGAAATTGCTTGTATGGTCATCAATTTGTTTATCAACCGGACTACTATTGTCGATGATAATGAATAACCGGTATGTGACTTAATTGAATAAATTATTTTTGATAAATCAAGACTTTATTCAAAATCTGCGATCAAACAAGACTTTAATTAAAAAATCGCTTGCGACTTTAACCGATTAAGTGATTTTGAAGAAAACTTTGTTAAGTAACAAATATTTTGAAACAAAGGTTGAATAAATGGTTTTGAGATGATAATATCAATAGGTTATCAATCCACCATGGTTACAAAAGGATTGACTAATCCATGAGCAAACGGCTCGTAAAGATATATCAAATCCGCTTTTAGTTGACAACTTGCTAATAAGTTGGATGGTAATCAACTCACCATATCGAGAATGTGAAGAGTTGGCTAGCCCACAAGAAAATGGCTTGTGGTAAAGGCGTGGAAAACCATTATATGGTAATTAGTTCACCATGATGAAAGAACTAACTAGTCCGTAAGGGTACGACTTTTGGTAAAGACAAATCAAATCATTGATAGTCGATGATTTGCTAAAAATCATATGGTTATCGATGTACCATGGTCTTACACACCAAAACATTTGGCTACTCGAGTTAATGGCTTTGGTAAAGAGATCTAAATCCATTAAATTTGCAATGATTCACCTCTCACGGATTTAACACACCTAGAAGTGATGAGAATAGTTTACAACTTAAACCGAATTAATGTACAAATTGTCATATGTTGTTGTGTTCTTTGAAAAGATGGAGATTCTTTGGATGATCTTTGTAAAGAATATTTCTAAAGATACTTTGACTATGCATGTAAACTACAAAGATACAATCCAAAGACAAAGACATAATTTGTCCTTAAAGATGAAGTCGATAAAGATAAATTCACAAAGGAACTTGAAGTCAAACTAGTAGAATTCAAGTTAGGGAGGATTGTTGGGTTATGAAAGTCTTTGAAGATTGATGAGTATTACGTAAAGATAAAGTAATGTAAACTATAAAGTCTTGGAAAAGTCAAAGAGTCAAAGTCTCGCTTAATGATAAAGTCAAAGTCTCGCATATGAAGTCAAAGTCTTGCAAGATCTAAGAACTGTTTTATTCGTTTATAGAAAGTCTTGTAATTCTAGAATATTCTATGTTAGATTACTTGACGTACAAGGATACAAATTGTAAACCGACTAGGGTATCCTTGAGCCTATAAAGGACCCTAGATTGGCATAAGATGTACGTGATTTTATTAGAGTTTTAGAGAAGTTCGATATTATTAGAGTTGTTAAAGATCCGCATAATAAGCGAGTTAGAGTTATTAATAAAATCGTTCAAAGTTAAAGTTATTCTTCTTAGCTTTGTTAAGTAAATTCGCATACTTAATAGAGTTTGCTCGGTGTTTCTCTGTTAATAACTTAGGATTTATCCGAGGTTATTAAACCTTAACAAGCTATTTAAGTTAGTTTGGTTAGAGTACATCGATCCAACAAATACTATGTATTTGGCGTTTATAAGTTCGATCACTTTAATCATATGTAATCCATGGACGTTAGTAAATGATCAAATTAGGTAAGTAAAAATGCGTTATACGATAAAAGTAGTTCAATAATATTGTTAATACTCGTACATTTTAGGAACGGTTTGTTGAAACCTATATGGATATTATACACGGTTCGGTTCGAGTAACCGTGGATAACTAAAGTAAAACCGAAACCGAACTGGGTAAGCGGGTTTTATTGGTTTGAGTTTTTGGTTTCGGTTTCTTTGATTATCGGTTTTTAACGGTTTTGGATTGAGCGCATCGGCTCGGTTCATCGATTTCTCAAGTTTTTTGAACACCCCTGATGTTTGGTTTGAGATATAAATTTGAAAGAATGACCTTTTTTTTCCTCATCATAATTGTTCAATTGGTAGGATTGGAAATTGAAAATCGGTATCAAACTAAGCATATCTAAACCCGTCAAAGCTGATGGGTTTGCAAATTCATTTAAATAAAATTAGATTTAAAATCATTTGAGGACAAAAGATTATTTACATACCAAGGATCAATCTCCACCATCCATTTTATTTGATCTAATTGATGAGATTAATCCCAACAATTTAAAAAACCCACTTTCATCCTTGTTTTCAAATATTAGTAACTTTCAAACCGTTAATCATTGCGAAAAAAAAATATCATTGCGACGAACATTTAATTATCTTTCTATAGATAGGCACTTTGATATACTTTCGACAAATTTTTTTTTCGTATTTTTCACGTTTTTTTTAAGTTTTTCGTTTTTTTACGTTACTGAAATTTGTATTAAAAAATCATATATGATTAAACACTAATTTGAATATCACATGTGATATTAGTATTATATCATATATGATATGTAATATCACACGTGATATTAGTGTAATATCACATGTGATATTAGTGTAAAATCACATATAATATTACATGTGATATCACATATCATATATGATTTAACACTAATATCACATGTGATATTCAAATTAGTGTTTAATCATATATGATTTTTTTCATGTAAATTTCAAGTAACGTAAAAAAAGACGAAAGAACGGGAAAAAATGATTTTTTTTTCTTTTTCGAAAGTATATCAAAGTGCCTGTCTATACAAAGATAATTAAATGCTCTTCGCGACGGTGTAAATATTTTCACTTAACGATTAACGGTTTAAGAGATATTTAAATTATAAAAAATATGTGAATCATAAAATACTTTTAATTTCAGCCATTGATTTATTTTTAGATGGATGGTGGAGATGAGTCCCTTGGTGGTATGTAAGAAAAGTTTGGTATCTCCTCATAAAGTTAAGACTAAAATACACCGTTGGTCCCTAAACTTGTTCATACGCTCCGCGATGGGACAAAGTTGGGCGTTATCATCGCCGGAGGTCCAAAACTTGGGCTTTATATGCCAAACTCATCCCTTGACCAGGATTGCCATAGTCAACTTTAATTTTCTGGCTTTAATTCGAGGGTATAATAGACCATTCACAATTTTGACCCAACATAGTTAGAATCTAACCCAACCTTCAACAATATTAGTACCGGAAACACACAACATTGAACCCTAAAATACAAGAAACACACATTCTACCTATAGCAAAAAAAACTATAATGGCACAAAACGATAAGGGGAAGGCTTTGTTGAGTTCGTTGAGGAAAGAAGACTGCCCAAATGAAAAGGATTTGGGGGTTAAGAAGGAGAAGGAAGAGGCTGACATCGTGTTATCAAAGTTTAACGATTTGGGAGAAAGGATTAAAAATCTGGAAATTTTGTTTAAATATCTTAAGGAAAGGAATGAAATGAAGGAAAAGGATAATAGGGAGAGTTGTGGAAGTGTATGTTTAGATGATAGGAAACTTTGTAGTTGTTGAGAACATGAAATCGATGAATAAAAAATTGGGTTCTTATGTAAGTAATTGTGTTTGGTTGTGCATTGTACTGCTTGAAATCGTTTTGCATTTCTAAATAGGTTTGACTTACCCAAGTCATACCACAAAGATAAGTTACAATTTGTTGCCTTTCATAAATTTTGTTTGACTTGGCTAAGTCAAAATTCAATATGTTACAATTTGAGGCATTGGGCGTGTTCAGTCCATTAGTGCTAAAGCATTGTCAATACACCATTGTCAAAGCCTCTTTATAAGCTTCCACATTTCTTGTTGCCTTTCATAAATTTGTTTGACTTTGGTAAGTCAAAATTCAAGATGTTACAATTTGAGACATTGGGCGTGTTCAGTCCCACTGTCAATACTAACACCAAACCAATTTCTTCCTAAACAATACACCATTGTCAATACATTATTATGTAGTGCTAAAGCGTTTGCATTTTCAGCACATATTTTTAAACCACTGCCTTTACTTTTCTTTGATACAAGGGGTGTTTGGTTTCTTTGAAACAACTTTTACGATAAAAGGGATGTTTGGTTTCTTTGATACAAAGGGATGTTTGGTGATACATTATGATTTAGTGCTAAAGCATTTGCATTTTCAACACATATTTTTAAACCACTACATTTGCTTTTGCTGATACAAGGGGTGTTTGGTTTCTTGATTCAAATTTTTTTGCGATAAACGGGTCATTTGGTTTCTTGATACAAGGGGATGTTTGGTTTTACTGATACTAATTGGACTAAAATACACCTAATATCACAATACAAGAACAGATTAAACACATAAAACTTAGATGATATTTTATCATTAATATAGTCGGTTACAAGATCAGAAACAACTACATCAAACCAAGACCAACAACTAAACAAAAGATCCAATTTACATACCCTTTTTACCAACCTATATTTCCAAAAATAGCACCCAAAAGACCCCATTTATCTACCCCCTTGAAATACCCAAAATTCAGGCATTATGCTCAGCCATTTTCTTGACAAAACCTTCGTTGAAACGAATAGCTTCATCAGTTTGACCAACAATCTGTATGAATTGAACAAGTTGGTGTGTGTGCCTGCCTTGGATTTTCCTTAGTGCATCCAAATAGTCAAGCGCTATTCCCCGAGGTCCCGAGCTTCGTTTCTTCGATCGGCTCCTACGCTTCATGATTCCCTCTTGGATGATCAATGCTTTGAAGAACTAGCTTTTCAAAAGCCCTTCTCGTGCAACCTCTTCTTCAAACCACACAGCCATACGATCATTCAACTTGGATGAACCAGCAATCTCCATGAGTTCATTCAAAATCGGGAAATCTTCCATTGGAAATTGTTTGTGTGTGGAAAAAGTGGTGGATGGGTTTATCGGTTGGTGTGCACAAGTAAATAGCGTCTCCGGTAAGAGACGGTCAAGGGTCTAATAGTGACTTTTTTTTCACACTCGGTCCCTGAATTTGTCATGGTTTCCGTTGTCATACTTAAAACTCCCGCCCAATAATCACTTTAAAATACACAATTGGTCCCTCAAGTTGCCAAGTTACGTATACTACAACTTAGTTGAAGATTAAACAACACAAAACCATTACAAGTTTGTCTTTGTTAAGTCAAACTTCTAAAACATATCAATAAACTCCAAAAAAACATATATAGAGTAATGGTTTTGCAATTTTGACTTTACAAAGTCAAATATTGAGTAATGGTTTTGCAATTTTGCCTTTACAAAGTCAAATATTGAGTAATGGTTTTGCAATTTTGACTTTACAAAGTCAAAATTCAAATATTACGTACAAAATAGCCATTCACCATAAACTACAACCACATACAATACGCACAAACAACAACATATGAACAAGCTAATTTTAAGCAAACCATATAAACAAATATTGTACCAAAATACAAAAACTATTTTGCAACATGAATTGTCGTAGGGTATTCAACCCATACATAAACTACAACCACTCAAAGAAATCTACCACGGCTGTGGGGAGGCTCGGTGGAGTTTCAACAGCTTCCTAGCCAACTCCCAGTTCTTCCTGATATTTTCATTCCCATCATGACTCCTATCGCTGAGCCTGATATTGATTGTCTTTAGCGACCGGGAACACGCAAGTATAAACTTTATTAAAGTTAATTCATGCTATGTTCTAGGAAAAGCTCGAAACACCACGATCATGGTGACCATGGTGAATGTGTTTACATCTACAACATTGGAAATTTTTCCAAAGGTAGAACACTAAGCGTGTTTGCGACTGAAAAATCAAATAGTGTTGAGATACACAAACATGGCAATTTAGGAATGTTTATTTGATACATATGCATTATAGCATTACACTTACTCTGGTATCCAACATTTTCAAATTTGGAGATCCACGAATCATTTCAATGATGAACGATACCATAACACTATTCCCAAAATCGACATCGGACAGCTTAAGGTTAATCAGGGATACAAATGGCACATTCATCCTAGAATTAGCTTCATGTATCAACTACAACAAGTTTTAAAGATTAAATTACATTACTGTTACACATTTCTTTAACATTGTAAAATTATAAGTGTAAAACTCAAATTATTCTTACCGTGCAATCACCAAAATCCAATGTAAGGGTCTCAAGATTTTGAAGTCTTTTCAGGTGAAAGATATCGGATGTTGTGATTGTCGTCACAACATTATAAAGACCGAATCTCAAATCTAACTTCTTCAAATTCTAACTTTTGCAATATCCCATAGTCTCATCTCGTTTGTACTAAGACGTTTCATTTTAAGAGACTCAGTGAGGACAACCAAGCAATAAAGTCCCAAGCTGTATCGCTTAGAAAATTGACATGAATCAATTCTAAGCTCGAGATTTGGAAAGCCATGAAAATATTCCAAAGTAGCCATAGCACAAACATGAAGTACGGATGTTTCAACTCGCTACGAGAGTAAAGTTGGGTTGGGAGCGTAACTCGATCACCATACCAGTTTGTAATAATCAGCTCCTCAATTCCATGCCCAGCCAAAAACAAGAGCCAATCACGAATCTCTTCATAATGAAAGTCGTCTCTTCCAAGCATTGATCTTGGCTCTACTAGCGAAGACAAACTTTCTTATTGGACCCATAAGCCGATTTAAGAGTCTAGTAACAAGCCTCCCATCAAACTCATATGTTAAATAATAAAAGAAATCCTCTTCAACTATGACATCGGTGAGCAAAGTCCACTTAGACATCCAGTTTCGAGCTAAACTAGAGGTTCTCACCGCTTCTAACAAAGGCAACCGATTCAAAATGTTAGTGATCACTACATCTGGCATGTTGCTAATACGATCGATCGACATGGTTTTGTTGGAAGTTGGGTTGGTCTTTGAGTTCGAAATGAGGATTTAGATTGATTCGATTTTCGGTTTATCGTTTATGGATAATGGTGTATTATGATTGGTAAAGTTATTTGTTGGGTGGGTGTATTGGTTCGCGAAATTAAATGCTAGCGTGTCGGGGAAGAAAGCGTCTAGTAGGCATAATCACAATTGGTCCCTGGGTTGAAGGTTGGGTCAAAATTGTGAATGGTCTATTATACCATCGAATTAAAGCCAGAAAATTAAAGTTGACTATGACAATCCTGGTCAAGGGACAAGTTTGGCATATAAAGCCCAAGTTTTGAACCTCCAGCAATAATAACGCCCAACTTTATCCCATCGTGAAGCGTATGATCAAGTTTAAAGACCAACGATGTATTTTAGTCTAAAATTAATATCCATAGTCATTCTCATTTACAAACCATAACCAAACCAAACGCCCCCCTTATTATTTCAAAGACAAAAATTCAATCCCCTCCGGCAAAAACAGGGTTGTTGAAGGGTTTATCAAGATTCTTCTATTACAATTCCCACATTTTTACACTCACCGTCACCGGTGAACAACTTAAGATGTTAAACCTTTCAATACCTTCAACACCACAAGGATTAACACCAAAATCTTGCATCACCCAAAACCCTAAATCCCTTTCTTTCTTAAACCCACAAATCACTAAATTCATAAACACTAAACCCTCAACTAAACATATCCTCAAATGTCAATATTCCGACCAACAACAACAAAGGCCTGATGTTTCATCCTACACTCAACCTCGTATAGTTTTCTGTTCTTATTCTTTTTGTTGTTTTTTTCTTTTTTGTTAAATAATGTTATGAAATTGAACTGGGTTATGTTTGGATTAATGAATAGAGGCACCAAAGGTATTCATTGGACATTCGATATACAAAGGGAAAGCTGCTTTAACTGTCGAACCTCGTCCCCCTGAGTTTGCTCCTTTAGATGTATGTTTTTTATGCTTGATTTTAGTGCTAATTTGAATGAATAATGTGAAAGCTGAAATGTTACTTGTTTGACTTTAAAATCGGAATGTGAAGCTATTTTTTCTGCTTACCGTTTTGAAGTTTTATGGGGGTGTTTGTTTAAGCTTATTTGGCCGGCTTACAAGTTTATTGAACTTTTGAAAAGCTTGTAAACTCATATTTTTGGGTTTATGAGCTTATCAACTTGAGCTTGTGAACTTCAATAAGCTCATAAGCCCAAAAATTTGAGCTTATGAACTATTCAAAGTTCAATAAGCCTATAAGCCGGCCAAATAAGCTTAAACACACACGCCCTTTGGATCATTCAAACTGCTTTTGTTTTATTTTGGGGCAAAATAAGCATGCCTATTTCGATGTGCTTATTTAAGATGAAATTAGAATTACTTTTTTACCATCATATTTAACCTAAATCCCATTACACATGGATTAGATCGAAAACTATTTATATATGGATCTTATTAAAAAAAATATACAAAATAAGCAAATCCAAACACTGTTAGCTGGAGTGCTTACTTTTGAGCAGCTAAGTACTTATTTTTAAGTATAAGCAGAAAAGATAAACAATCCTAAACACCCGTTAACTAAATGAGTAATTGTTTGTGCAGTCGGGTGCGTTTAAGTTAACAAAGGAAGGTTTCATTTTGCTTCAATTTGCGCCGGCTGCTGGTGTTCGTCAATACGATTGGAGCAGAAAGCAGGTACCTTTAATGTCCTGGTTTTGGAGTATTAAATTGCATCATTGAGGACGGCTACATAGTTCCTTATTATGTTATTATTATCCTCACAAGCACCATCTATGGCTGTGACTGTTAGGTTGTACTTTATTCCATAGTCTCGGAGGTACTCACCTTTCACTAAGTTGTGATATATCAGTGTTGTCTCAACCTTGAGTTGTGTCTTTCCACTGCAAATTTTGCAAAACCCACAATCCTTGTGTCACACAAATCCTTGATGGGAATTTATTTTGGGACATGGGACATGGCACTTTCGCTGTAACAGGGGAAATGTTGAAAATGAAATCTAGAAAAAGGCTAATATTGTAAGAAGCGGTTATTTTATGGCTAGGAAGTATTTAGAAATGTAAATTTGAAATAGAAAGAGTTGTAGGGGGTTTGTGTCAGATTTTATAGCAGTAGGCTCACATGGAAATAATGTGTATTACGTGGTAGGAAACATGTGATATATGGATTAAAGTTTTTGATTTAGGATTGGTTATAAGAAGCTGTCTAGAACCTGGATGATTCAAAATATTCTAAATTTGAATGAGGATCTCAGCCTTTTTGCTTATATGTTTACCATCCCCTCCTTTTACTTTTTAATGTTAAATCTTTGTTTTTTTATAGCAATAAATTCACATAAATAGTATTCTAATAAACATGTGAGAAACAGGGCCAGTCATAGGTTAAAATACATGTGTATATTTGGTCCTAAGAAACATGTTTCGAAACAAGAAATAAAATGGTATATTAGATCATAAGAAACATGTAATGCAGATAGCCTATTTACCATTATGTTGGAGATCATGTTTTATTCGTTTATACAATTTTATGGTCTCAATTGCATTTCACTTACATCAGGATTAGACTCACTTAGATAGTACAACTAATTACAGGAAACAAAGATTCAGGGAAGCGTTATTAGCATAGTTTAGTACTTTGCGGCTTTGCCTACTTCTATAGTGGTTGCTAGTATGGTTTTTCTTTTATGAGTTTCTATATGCTTAAACAAAAGAAGATTGATTGGACCCTCCATCACAATTTAGGTTTCTTCACCCTGTATTAATGAGACCTACACAAATGAAGAATTAAGTTGACCTAACAAATCGCAACATGAACCATTTGCGCTGCTATGCTTCATTGCTTCCACATGAGCACATATATTCACTCATATTTTTTTGTTATCAATGAAGATGATTATTTGTGACAGAAACTTATCAAGAAGTTGACTCTTGAGTAACACATATGAGTCTCGTTTGGGCTTTTTAAGATCTAAAAAATATGGATATAGACTGTAGAATATGTAGCTAGTATGATCAACCCTGATTATTTTGACGGTAATAAGGTCCTTTTAACATTGATAAAGATTTTAATAAAATGTATAAACTCCCTGTTTTTCAATTGAAAATCTATTTTATTATGCTAAGTTTATCTTTTCATAACTTCTCATATTTACTCTGAATTTAACGAAGAAATTGTCAGCCTTTTCATATAAGTTAATATCATCTGTCGATTATCAACCTTGTGTGTTTCTGTTTGGTTTATCATTTGGACATTACTAATTATTTTTATCTATAAATCTTTGTCCACAATTCCAGGTATTCTCGTTATCCGTTACTGAAATCGGAAGTATTATTAGTCTTGGTGCAAGGGATTCATGTGAATTCTTTCATGACCCTTTTAAAGGAAAAAGGTAACCTACATTCATATTCATGTGTATGTCTCACACATGTAATATATTGAATTTAATTTTTGGGTTTCTTTAAAAAACTTTTGTTATGATGATGTTCGTTTTGATAAATTGTACATTTTTATAGTGATGAGGGAAGGGTTAGGAAGGTTTTGAAGGTGGAGCCTCTCCCAGATGGATCTGGCCACTTCTTTAATCTCAGTAACTTTTTCAATTACTATTCTAATGTCGCTTTTTAGAGTACTAATTTCTTGATTCTTAATTTAACTAAATGGTTTTATGAATTGAAGGTGTTCAAAACAAGCTTATAAACATGGATGAGAGCATTTATATCCCGGTTACAAAGGCTGAATTTGCAATTCTCGTCTCTGCTTTCAATGTATGCCCTTTTCATAAATCCCTTTAGCTCTGCAATTTTCAAATATTCATAAAATCAGTTTTTGTAACTCGGTGTATGTTAAATGCAGTTTGCTGTGCCATACCTGTTGGGTTGGCATACATTTGTGAATTCCATAAGACCTGAAGACACAACCCGTTCCAACAATGCTAATTCACGATCTGGTGCTGACTTAGAATGGAGTAGATAGTCGTTGCTTGTTTCACCCTTAAGGATACATGTTAAGACTGCTTGTGTATTTGTTATGCTTTCGAGGGTGTCATCTTGTTGTCGTTTCTGTGGCTTTTGTGAACCTAACTTTTAGAATATTTGCATCTCGGATCGTTTGGTCATGAAGTTATTAGGATTCATGCTTGGATATGGGTTAAAGCCTCAGGAATTAAGTAATTCACATGGTTAAAACTCAAGCTCCTATTAGCATATGATTTCTTACTCAATTTTGGATAGCATTAGATAAAAAATATGTCAACATTTTTCAACTACAAAAATCGACCCACAATTTGAACATTACACAATTTATAGATAAACTTTCCTTTTGCCTAAACGGGTCCTCTAAAGGAAACAAGATGCATAAAGTCCTGAAACTGCCTATCAATAACAATGGCTATGTAGTTCTTCAGCATATCATCATCATAACCATCACCATCTTTGGCTGCAATTGTGATATTGTACTCTGTTCCTGCCCCTGATCGGGTCTGACCGTTTACCAAATTGTTGAAGGCTAGCAGAGTTTTGGCCTGGTAGTTGTGTCTTGCTACTGCAAACTTGCCGATGTCCACCACTTTTGTGTTACTTAAGTTCATGATGGGTGTCCAACCATCCCCACCACTCAATGCATAACCTGAAAATAAGATGGGCAACGTGATTAGAAGAAACTGATAAGTTGAACCCATTTTTATGTGAGCAAGAATGTTATGCAGAGATGTGCATAGAACTGGTGGGGTGTCTCTAGGACTTTATAGTACTTGGTAGTTGGTTCGCATGAAATATAACATTGTGTATAGTGTAAGAGACATGTGAGACATGATCACATAATCTTGTGTAAGAGATCTTTTTTAGCATTGATATATTTCATGTTTTAAGATATAATTTGTGGATCTAGACACATTATTATTTCATTCAAGCCTAAATCATACATGTAAAAATAATAGTTGTGCAAAATGTTTATTCCAAACACTTTGTCAAAAGATATAGGGTTTCACATGCCGAATCAAGTGACTCAATGACTATCATCTGAATGGTTCAAACAGTTGATCTCACTCATATTCTCAACGGGGATCCAACAATTGTCAAGTGCCCCGGCACTAGTGCGGGGAAGATAACGAAAAAATGGTACCTGATAAGAAGATGAGTATTTTAAAGATAAGTCTCATACCTTTGAGGCCATGTAATGTGTAAGAAAGATATAGGAATGACGGGGGTTCAAGCCTTTGAGGTAGAAACGTATAACAGTTGATTCACATGAAATATATATGGATTTGTCATGATTTCACATGAAAGATATGGTGTAGCAAGAAACATGTGAGATGTTCTTTATATGAAATATGATGACACTTTCATATGAATTACAATGGTGTATTATCTCGTATTTGAGATATGTGCTCGTTGTAACTTTGTAAGTTTATACGAGGTACAGTGTGAGACACCCATATGACTTCACACCAAATACAATTAGACCCAATATATATAAGCTCCTAAATACTCCTATAAGACCCAATATATGCTGATAAATCTTATGAGATGTTTGAATTTCTGGCCCATATACATAGTATCCCGCCCATTGATCATACATGGCCCATGTACAACGAATATACCACTTGATATTTTTTGTTCACATGAGTCTAGGGTATGTTTTGGTAAAATGGGTTGGGGTTGGAGCTGTGATTGGGGTTAATATTATAAACTGAAACTAAAATTTTATGCTCATAAACTTGTTTGGCAAATTAGTTTAAGTTAGAACTTATTATTGTAAAATTACTAAAAAGACATAACTAAATTAATATATGTATATAGTAGATATTTTGTGGCTAATTAAGTAATTTGATATCAACGAGGCTTATTTTTTCATTACAAAAATTAAGCCTCATTTTAATGCATGAGGCTTATTTTTGGGTTTGGAGTTTACAATTTCAAAAGCCCTCCTTAGCTTTTACATCAAACGAGACTTATTATTTAGGTGAAACTTATTTTTATATTTAAGCCCCGTAAACCCTTTCAACAAAACGCACCCTTAGTATATGAGTTTAAGGCTTTTTGTCTCACTACAATAGTACAATATCAAAACATGTTAACCAAGTCACTCTACTAGCAAAATTTGTTAAATGAGTCATTATACTTTCATAAAACATTCATTTAAATCATTTCAATGACTAATTACCTCGTATCGACCGATTACCCTTTTAAAAGTGTCCATATCTTGCGTCATGTCATTCACGGGCCACTTTCTTAACTTATTTTTATTAGTGTTTTTAGAGTAAATTACATCGTTAGTCCACGTAAAGGGCGGATTTCAACGACATCCAAAACGTGATTTCTTGCTTTTTACTCCAAGATTTAGAAAATATTGCTTCTTTGGTCCAATTTTCTAACGATCGTTAGTTTTGCTAGTTATTTCGGTCTTCACGTGCACAACACATGAGGCAAATTTGTCCGAATCTTTGTTTTGGCATTTTGTTACGTGTTGGCTCTGTACACTACATTGCACAAATGTACTTTTGTATTTTATATTTTTTTGGTGATGTAAAGTATTTTTGATTTTTAAATCTTTTATACTATATATTATTTGAGTAACACACCGTCATCTCACACACATACACAAACATTCCTTTCTAAACTTGACTTTTTTACTCTTCCTCAATACGCAATACTACATTAATCTGTCGGGCAAATATCTAAAGGTAAACATAATTATTCTCTTTATATACTTGATTTTAAGGTTAATTAGTTACAAATATAATTATTTTTTAAACCATTTATGCAAAGCGTCAAAAGAGGTGGTGGTAGAGGAAACATTTGAGCAAACACTAGAAGATTTATTTGATCAAGAGATACATGATGAACACGAAACTAAAGTTCCTGAAAATGTCAATGGTGATGGATGTCTTACTGAGGAACAAGAACATCAACTAAAATTAGATGAAGAGATATTAAGAGAAACATTAGAAGAAGAGGCAGGGGCTCAAAAGAGTTGGAGAAAAGAATTAGACAAGAACGAGAGTATGAGGTGATGTTGTTGATGGAATTTGGTGTCACGGCAGATTAATATGTAAGTTGCTTTTTGCAATAACAAATATTGTTCTTAATTGTCATTTATGTTGTACAACTTCTGTTTTCAATAATTTAGTTTTAGATCCATTATACAGTAAAGCTTAGAAGAAACATAGTGTTAAATGACATTTAGAAAGGAAAAAAATAGTTGAAAACCATAATAAATAATTAACTACATACGATACAAATTCGCATAAGTTTAGAAGAAAAAAAATACAACGAAGTACAAGTGGCCAACTTGTGACAAGACACGTCGCCTGTTTTTTATTTCTCCAAAATCTTTTGAGGATTCCATGATACGCTTTGTCCAAGTTGTTCACATAAGTCAAAGGTCAAGTTAACAAAAACCACCCATGTCTACACTGACTCGTTTGGTATACAACCAGTTTAGTTAGCCAAATAGTAAAGTTCATACCTTTAACATATTGCACGATTAGTCCAAAGTTTAGCACACACAAAACCGTAATAACTAATAGTAACAGACATCGTCATTTCGATTATTTAGTTCTAAATTTATTGTTTCAATATAACTTTGGGGACTAAAGAGGTAATATATCAAAGACTACAATGATCAACCATGGTCATATCAAAGAACCATAGCCGTATATTTCTAGTTCGTATCTCAATATATGTCAGAAAATGTACTGTGTTCGACGCGTTTTCAGAAGGTTTTCGTTTTTACATGCACTTAAGCCTTTTCATTTACACCCATTCTTGCCACTTAACGCAATAAAGTTCTCTCCTTCTTCTTCTTTTTTAGCAAAGTTGCAAAACCCTAATTTTAACCGACAACAACAAATGGCTCCCAAGCATGTTCGTGCATGCAATATTCTTAATGAACTGGCAACTACTTCAGGATCATTTTGTTTGAAAGAACAAATGATCCTTCAAGTACCGAGGGACATTGACCATTTTAGTGGATGCGTCGTTCCCAACTGTTGAACCAATGACAGGAGCTGTTGAATGATTCTGGGAAGCGGCAAGAGCTCATTGTTGAATACAACATGGCTTTTTAGCGGTTGTGGTGCGCGAGGAGCTTGAACGCTTCAGGGTAATCATGCAAGTGGTCGACCAAACCAGGGCATCCATCGACAAAATGCTTACATTCTTGCAGATGCTGGGGCGAATGTAGGAATGGGGCTTAGGTTCGGAAGACCATTTTGTGAAGATTTTGATGGGTTTTTATGTTTTCAGTCTACCTTTTATGTTATTTTGTGAAGCTTTATTGATCTACTTTTTATGTACCTAGTTTGTTGACTATCGTATCGAATATATAATGTTTTTATGTTCTTTTTTCGTTTATTGTGTTTGTTTTGTGTGTATTATCATATTTAGGTTTGATCTTAGATTTTGGACTATACATGCAACAATATATATGCAAATGTGAAATGTGTATAGCTTTCTTGGTGGATATGGACTAACGTTGAAATATGCAAAAGCCTTTTTATGATTTTACTATTTAAAGTATGACAAACAGAATACAACCTGAAAAGATATTGAAAAGGTGGAATAAAGGGTTGAAATATATAGTCAACAAATAACATGACTTTCAACCCTAACCACAAATATATATCTCACGTGTGTATTTTGACATCATTTTCCCTCAACTCATTTTACTCCCCATTTTTAGATCTTCACCATAATTGTCATCACTTTCTTCGCATTATGTCGAGTGGTAATAGAGCTAACCTCAACAAAATAGTTGATGATAGGGAATGGTCAAACGTGGTACTAAGAGAGGTAATACTACTAGAGATTTATGAGAGATAAGGGAAGAATGCTGAGCCAAAGGATCAATTACCAATTGAAATTCTCGAAGATCTAAGAAGAGAAGTGATAACATCAAATAGTCCTGAATATTAAGTGTCAATTTCCCCCGATAATGCTCGTATTTTATATCATTTATATGGATTTACGCTTGTTTTCCTCTATATTTCACTTGCAGGTAAATTACGAGCATTGGAGCTAAAGAGACGCGGATTTGGAGATTTTAGAAGAGAATAATGATAGTATGCCCACTGTGATGAAGCTACGGCGTAACTCCACTCTCACATTATGTCGTAGCTAATGCGTGACTCAGAAGGCCAGCTCAACAGAAGATTACGGCATAACTCCCACTAATGATTATGCCATAACCCATTAGGTCAAAAGAAGTTTCACGCCGCTACAAGCTATGCCGTAACTCCTTCCAACGATTACGGCGTAATCATGACATTGTAACATGTATTGAAGATACGGCGTAACTCATCCCATGTGTTACGTCATAACCAGCTATAACGAGAGCATTATTATTGATTTATATAGGTTACGGCGTAACTCTCAACTTAAGTTACGCCTTAACTAGATCTCGCCTATAAATTCCAGCCTTAAATTCTGCATTTCACATCATTCACTCCACACCAAAAAGCAGAGAACGTGAGTAGGGGACAAATGGCGGATCTTGAATAGCATACTGAGCCATCTCGAGGAGAAATCACTCCTAACGATAAGTATTAGCAATTATCTTTTCTTTTACTTTCGATTCATGTATTTATTATGTCAAACATTGAATTGATTGCTTCTCTTAATATGATCGGCTAAGCACCTTTGGTGATAGCCTAGTTATGATTCCTTAATTGTCATGTTTATATTTACATTGCTTCCAGTATAATTTTTCTAGTGTATGCATGCATAGTTCATTGGTAGCTACCCTTGTTTCGATAGTTTTGAATGACGGTAGTGTCTAGTTGCTTAGAAGAATTGACCAACCGACCCTAAGTTGGTAGCGAGTGGGAAGGGTAAGAATTGACCAATGACGACCCTTCTTCGCTTGTGCGAATCGACCAAATGATCACTGCCGTTTGGATGAACTTAAGAAGTTAGGGATGAGTGTCTAAGATGCTAGCGCCCGGGCACTCATTGTTATGAATCTTGCATGTAGTGGAACTTAATGACTTGGCTTAGGGGACTAAAAACAACTGGACTTTCAAGGGTAGTAGCTTGATCTCCGGTGAAAACCTTTGCTGATAGGTTAGGACGAACTGAACAAATGTTGTCCTAGCGACCTAAACCCCCACTTGAATCAATTGGAAGTAATTAGATATGAACATAACATGATAGGATGAGTAACTAGGTTAGCACACTTTACCTCTCTTGATCACAACCTCTGCCTTTATTTGATTTCTTTATTTCTTGTTTATTAGTTAATTAATCATTTCGACAATTAAAACCAGTGATAATTAGACTTAATTAGAATCCGCTCACATAGCTCTTGGGACGACCTCGGTTTTACCGATTACACTACACACGATCGGTTACACCGCTCAAGTTAGTGCATAGGGTGGACCATAGGTAAACGAGACACTTATAAATATTAAAACCTTGTCGATCAAAAAACGCATCAAGTTTTTGGCGCATTGCTTGGGAGTTATAATAGGATTTTTGTTAAGTCTTTTATTTTTGTTTTGTTTTGAATTTTCTTGCATTCTCACGATTTCTTTTCAAGTTTCAGGTACCATGGAAGTAGTAAACATTGATGACCTCACCCTTGAGGAATATTTGGCATTGACAAGAGAAGAACAAGGGTCAGGGATCGTAAGGCCGGCTATTGGAGCTAATGTCCGTTTTGAGATTAAAGAACAGTTTATGAGGGAGCTACGTGCTAACCCTTTCTCGGGAAACATGGACAAAGATGCGTATGAACACGTTGAGAATGTCTTGTACATCGTAAGCCTTTTCAACATTCCTGGTGTTTCTCATGACGCTGTTATGCTACGAGTGTTCCCCATGACTCTTCTTGGGGAGCAAGAAGATGGATTGAAAGATTGCCGTGAAGGCGGATTGATACATGGGCTCTCCTAAAGACGCATTTTATACAAAGATATTGTCCTCCTTGAAGATATCTAATCGCCTAATGGAGATCCATAATTTCAAACAAGATGACGATGAAACGTTGTATCAAGCTTGGGATAGATACAACGATCTCCTCTATAAGTGTCCAACTCATGACCTAAACATCCAGCAAAAGGTCAACATTTTCTACAAAGGTATCAACGTGGCTACAAGACATATGCTGGACTACCAAGGACCAATTCCGAGCATAACTTCTATTCTAGCCATTGAAGCCATTCAAAAGATGGCCGATCGTTCTCAAAAATGGCACGATGGAGGAAGCCAAAGAAGCCTAGGCGGGAATCTTGAAGGTATTACCGCCATTACTAGCAAGCTTGAAAATCTAGGTCGGGACATGCTCAAGCTCAGGGAATGTGTTCATGCCATCCAAGTAGGTTGTGAAAGCTATGGAGGGGAACATCTCACCAAAAATTGTCCTCTCATTGACGAAGATAGCAAGGTTGAAGAAGTTAAATATGGTGAAAATCGACCGTTTCAAGGGGATAATCGAAACAGTAATGGCTATCGTGGAGGACCTCCGGAAATTACAATCGTGGGCCTTTCGGGGAAAGAAGGCCCAGCATTGAAGAGACCATTAGAAAATTTCTGGAGGCCTCAACCCAAAAACAAAAAGAACAAGATGAATGGCTCAAGAATTTCCAGGAAAATACGAATAAAAGTCTCTCCAACCACGACACAACCTTGAAAAACCTAGAAGTAATGTGATAAGGTTTTAAAATGTACCTTTTTGAGGGATCGTTTAAGCCCTTATTTGATCACTTTTGTATCCGTTATTACTTAATATCGTTCCTTTTCGCTTTTAGGTCTCTTGAAGGCAAATTCTTGGAATGGCACTTATTTGGACGAAAAGCGCAGATATCTGAAGAAAATGGCCAAAGTCAAGAATCGAGACACTCAAACTGCTTTGAAGTACAAGGGGGCGTCCATCGCTTAAGCGCGACGCCGTCGGAGCACTTCGTGACGACACGATAGCCAAATTGCTTATTTTCAAGTGGCGGTGTCGGGCTTTAAAAGAGTAGGCCGTCGCAACTCGACGGCCTAGATTTGATCCAGACGGCGTCGAGAGGCCGAAGGGACGGCGTCACAAGCATAAGGTGATGCCATCGCAAGACTAACGTGGCCAAGATGAAACCCTAATGGCGGACCGGCAGCATCACAAATCATAAGGTGGCCGTCGCGATTGTAATCTTATATATAGAATCCGAATTTTCGGTTTTAGTGTGTAGTGTTTTGGAGTAATAACCTAAACCGAACCAAGGCTGTCTTGTACAATATTTTAGGGTTCCAAACCCTATCTTACATCAAGATAAGTGTTTTACTTCATTAGTTCAATTATGTCTTCAATTATTTGTGTGTATGCTTGCATGTTCTCCATGTCCGGCTAATTTACTTGTGTGTTTGCTTAGGGAATATGAAACTTAATTATTGAATATTGATTGGTTGTCTCTTATCTTAATTGTTAATGATCTAGTAATGCGATAGGTCATTCGTTGTGTAATTAATGATTGATTAATCTTTGTGAACCTTGCACTATAACACTTAGAGCGGTTGTAGGCTAAACCATCCAAAGAGTACCTTAGAGTTAGAGTTTATAATTCCTAGAGGTTTTGTAGGCGAGACCCTTTGGTAGTTTCAAAGAGTTAGGGATAAGCGCATACCCTACGACTTTAGACACACAACGCGATTAAGAATAAGGGCGTGACAATTCAACCATCAATAGGAGATAATTAAGGAGTAATAAAACCTAAGTAAACACTTCTTTAAACCATCATACGAGCACACAATAATTAGACATAGACTACCCTCACTTTAGATTAGATAATTAGATAGGTAGAGTAATCGGTAGAAATACCAACCCCAATCCAAACCCCGAGATTCGTACCTTTCCTTTCCTAAAAACATAAAAGATAAAAATTAATCTTCCTCAACCCCAAACTTAGCGTAGTAACTTCTCACTAGCATTCCTATTCCCTAGAGAGCGATATCAATACCGTGGCTTACCCTAATACTACACTACAACAATTAGGTTCACGCCTAGGGTGTTATAAAACTTGCTCGAAGAAAAGGAAGTTCCTTTGACCCCGAGCGACACGTGTAGCGTTATCAAGTTTTTGGCGCACTGCCGAGGAATAGAATAGCTAGTTAGTAGTCCACCTCGTTTAGGTTTCTTTGCTTGATTCCTATCAAGTAAATTTTTTTCTCATTTTTAGCTTTCTCTTAGTCTATCCCCCTTCTTCGTGACCTTTGTTCGTAATCCCATCACTTTTCATCATGGAAGGTGATAACCACCCACCATTCATCTACCCACCACCAAATGACCCGCCAAGAGCCCGTACTCTTGGTGAATACTCAAGACCAAGCCACCTAGGCTATAGAAACACCATTGAGCTTCCCGAACAAGCCCAAACTACGGCCTGCGATCCGACACCATCCGGTTGGTGCAAAGCGGATGTGCATTCCATGGACTTCGTTCAAGATCCAAATCGACATCTAAGGATTTCCTTAAAATTGTCGATTCCATCGACCTTGATGCTACCACTCGGGGAGACCACGCGTCTGCGTCTCTTCCAATTCTCTCTACGGGACCAAGCTAGTAATTGGCTTGGCGACTTCCCACTGCTCCATCTCAAGTTGGGATGATCTCACCTCTCGTTTCCTTGCTCAATTTTTCCCACGGGAGAACCACTAAACTTAGGAATGACATCTTGATGTTCCAACAACGTCAAGGTGAATATCTCTGAAACATGGACTCGATTCAAGGACTTACTTCATAAAGTCCCTCATCACGGCATTGATCTTTGGCTCCAAGTCCAAATCTTTTATGATCATGTCAACTTCCCCACCAAGCGATCCATTGACCAAGCGGCGGTGGAAAACTTAGTGATCTCACCGCGGAAGAATCATGGGGTATAATAGAGGACCTTGTTCTCTATGACAACGAAAGTTGGAATGACCCCGTGAGTTGCCCAAAACCGTTAAGGCAATCTTCTTGCCTCCCATTGACTCACAATCTTCCGATCGTGGGATGATCGAACTTGAAGATCAAGTTAAATTCCTAATGAGTTCCTACGAAAATCCTAAGTCTTCACATCAGTGAATAAAATCACTCTTCCTTGTGAGTTATGTAGTGGTCCCCATGACACTCGTGATTGCACAAGACTCCCGAACAAGCTTTGCGGACTACGCCTCCATGCGTGCCGGCGGAGCGGGAGAGAAGTGGTACACTTTCAAGCCGAACTAAACAACTTAGGAAACTCTTACAACCCTCATGGAGAAATCACCCTAACCTTAAGTGGAACCAAAACTCAAGCACACCCCAAAGCTCATCTAGTCCACCTAATAGGTTCAATTCTCTAAACACCGGAACCCCACTAATCTTGAGGCAATTGCATCTAGATTCATGTCATCTCAAGAGACTCGATTGACTAAGCTTGAAGCCGATTTTAAGCGAAGACAAAGCGAGATGACAAATAAGCTTGATGCCCTCTTAAAAGCCTTTAACGAACGGGAAATTGGAGCACTCCCAAGTGATACTATAAAGAACCCAAAAGTGAATTCGATTTCGTCGACTTCATTTTCTTGTTCACCATGGAAAAGTGCACATCCATGCCCCTCACACCCAATGATTCACTCGGTAAATGCTATCAACAAGGGTTCCAAGCAATCCAAAATGAGGTACCAAGGCCCTGCACCATTGGTAGAACCTACTCTTGAGAAACCCGTCAACCAAGAACCCAAGCCTCATTTAGAGGAGGAGTACAAGGAACTCCATCATGAGAAACCGGTTCTTGAAGTCTTAGCTCATGCACCTTATTATAATGCTTTAAAAGAAAAATATGAGTTAGAACTTAAACTTGGAAAACATGGGTCCGCCTTTGTGCGAAATAATCTACCTAAGAAGTTAGACGATCCCGGGCTATTTACTCTTCCGTGTAGGCTTGGAACTTCCAAACCTCTCGATGCTCTAGCCGACTTAGGATCATGCATCAATCTTGTTCCGTTGTCCCTCAATAGAAGCCTTAACTTAGGTAAAATAGAAGCAACGGAAACCATCTTAGGTCTAGCGGACGGTAGTGTTGCATATCTGGTAGGGATAATAAAAGACATGGTAGTACATGTAGGAGAATTGACTCTTTTGGCCGACTTTCATGTGCTAGACATGAATAAGGACCCGACATGTCCATTACTAGTAGGAAGAGGATTCTTAGCTTCCGCTAGTGCCATCATCGATTGTAAGATGTCCAAGATAGTGGTAGGAGAGGAGTGCTAGGTCAAATTACGATGTCAAAGACATACGTACTACAAAGAAGAGGAAATCCCACATGAGATTAGGTTGGATAGGGCGCCTTCTAGATATGGACCTTGGATAGATAAGAACCTCATAGGTCCCCAACGACCTTTCTACTTAGATGAAGCCTTTGCTAGTAAAGCAACTTTCCATGAAAAAGAAATGGCTAGGGACATGGAAGTGAACCCGTTTGAGGACGCCTTAGTATTTAGGAAGATGACCGAATTTCTAGGAAGTTTGCCGTCAACCTTGTCATGAATAGGTGGAAAATTGAAAAGCCTAAACATAAGTGGGATTGGAATAGACCGCCTAGTGATGGTAATGGAGAGTGGCACATTAGGATAACAATCTATGATCCCGATGGAGAAAAGTTTGAAAAGGCATATCGAACCTAAGCGTACTACTAGGAACTTAAATGATAAGTTTGATCCTTATGACATTGTTAAGGATAGGCTTACTTATATCGGTACGTAGGAGCACGACTACGAGTCTAGCTACAAGACTCATAAATAAAGAAAAGCGCTTCGTGGGAGGCAACCCATGCTTAATTGTTTGCTTGTTAGTGTCATATATCTTTTATTGATTGCTTATTCTCATGTTTAAATTTGTGAAAATGCTTTATTTTGTTTTTAACTTTGTCTTAATTGCATATAAAGGTATTTTACATATAGGATAAGTGTAGGGAGGATTACACACGTTTTCAAAAGAAACGTAAACATGAGAATAACAATTAATTAAAAGATATATATATGTGTGTTTGTTAGAGTCAAATGCTTGTATCGAGTCATAATGGATGTTTTGCCGAAATTTTCCCAGATTCTAAAGACGTAAATTTTCCATAATTATTTCGAGAAAATCGCGAGACCGGTTTTGTCGGGATAACTGACGCGTCGAGATCGCAACCGACGCGTCGGGAAGGAGTAAAACAATGATTACTTTTTCTCGTTTTGAGCTACTTATAAATTTTTGAAATTTTCGGTCTTAATTTTCCGAAGTGCAGTAAACATCCATTCCACAAGCATTATATCCTAGTTTAGTCGAGTCTTATATATATTATTACCGCCGATTTTACGCGAAGGTTTCGTTTGTTTTCTTCAAGTGTGCGGGTTTAATTTATCAAGAAGAAGTTACATAAGATTGGAAGGAGTTTTCACGCATACATTCTTCTTGGAAAGGATTTAACCACTACTTCACACACGGATCCTACCGAGCTAATCGGGGAGTATTAGTTTCTTTCGTTTTCATTGCCTTCTATTATCATAACTTTGATACTTTCGGGAACATTGGGGACAATGTTCGGTTTAAGTGTAGGAGGAAAATAAAGCGGGAACTTTGAAACTATGCTTATCCTTGACTATTTGCTTTGTCCAATTGTATTTGTGTAATAAACCATGAGAAAATGTCGGTTAGGGTAATTTTGGCACCAAATTTAAATTTTTTCATGACATATAGGAGTGGGCCATTAGTCTTAACAAAAGCGTCTCACGGATAGGAAGTTACATGATTAGCACAAAAACCCTTTACCACCTAAATTCCACCCAAAATGTGAGGATCACCCTTAGATTAGTAGGAATTAAAGCATTCATCTTTAATGCTTAGAGTGTGAACCGGTAGTATATTAGATTCTAGAACTTGTTTTGTGATGCATTCCAAGATCGCTAGTAAGACTATACTTGTGTAGTTAGGAATAACTAAATGATAAGAGGCATTAGGATAACCCTTGTTTGATACCCGTAATATAATTACTTCTTCCACATCGGTTGAGTAATTCCCCACACCCTTTGCGTTGTACTCATCTTTAGTACACGATACCCTAGTTAACCCTCGAGCTTATCCTTTTCGCGGTTCTCGTGATGTTTCGATTTTTCCGAATATCAATGAAGAGCATTGTTTACACCCCACCCCAAATGTACACCCAAATCGCCTTAGCCTACCACAGTATGCACTCACTTTTAGTGCATTATTGTTATCACCCTAAACCCTTAGTTCAATTATCTAGTTGCTTGCATGAGTTGCTAAGTCAAGTCATATCCTTTGTACACGAGTTTTGGGACGATTGGGACTCATGGAAAAGTTAAAGTTTATGAAATGACCGGAAGGGCGTTAAATTCCCTTATTTGCGTAATAACGTACCCAAGTGTTTTGATCTTTTCAATTGGGTCAAATTTGTGTTAGAGTAATAAAAACTCAAGTGTAGGGATGTGCCTATAAATCCCTATCATTTTGATGTTACCGTAGAGGATGGTAGAGTAAAAGTGTATGAAAAAAAAATCAAAAAAAAATAGAAAAAGAAAAGAAAAAAATAGAGTCAAAAAAAAAAAAAAAAAAACATACGGGCTACCATCCTACATCTATCCTTTAAATTTAGAGTAAATTACACCGTTCGTCCTTGTGGTTTGCGTTGACCATGAGGTTTAGTCCCTTGACCAAAAAGTTGCACGTTCGTCCTTAAGTGTGAAGCGTTATGCACCGTTAGTCCTTTGACCAAAGCGGCGTTAAGTTTGACGTTAAAACCCATCATGTGACTTGCACATGAGGGTAAATCGTCATTTCAAGACCATAAGGATGAGCGGTGCAGGACGAATGGTGTAGTTTATGGATAAGACCACACACAACACACATACAAACACAACCATTCATCATCCTCACCACTTTTCTCTCTCTCCCTTTGCGCCGACCGGAAAAATACACCACCGCCGCCTCCACCGCGGCACCCACCTCTCACCGCCTACTCCAAAAGACTCCCACCCCTCTTTTGATCTACTACATCACGTGCCCCAAAACCACCCCACCCTCGTTTCTTTTACCCCGCGCCACCCTAACCCCCACCCTCCCTCTTTTCCATCTCTCCACCGCCACATGCCACAAAACAACCATTACCACCATCACCTCACATCGCCTCAGTAGCCACCATACGCTGCCACCATCATTTCAACGCAAGGCTTGACCTCCCACGAGTACGAGTTACGAATTGACTCAACTCAAAACAATTAAGTCATCACTATCAAAACGGAAACAAATTATAAAAAAATAAACTAGTAGAAATCTTTAACTTTGATAAAATCATCTGATATGGTTTCGATCAAAGACCCATCAACCAATAACCTTACCATGTCAAACTAAATTTGGTCTCAATCCGTAATAGCGCCCGGTTATAAACCCGACATTATACACATCACCCAAACTAGTATCACTAGCTTTTAGGGATGATTTTAAAGTGGTTTTTGGGTAGGGGCGTTTTCTGAGATCTAGAGCCGGATAGCCAAAACCGCCGTCGGAGCCGTCCATCGAGACCGGCGTCGGACTTGGTTGAACATCGATTAGCGGTGGTTATCACCATCATGAGACAGCGCCGGAAAGGAAAGGTTATTGGGAGCGTTTTAATGGAGATACCTTTGTGTTTGTGTTTTGGTTTGGAAATGTAGGTGGTCAAAGATAATGATATCCTTGTGGTTTGGTGTCTGGTTTGGAAATGGTAACAATACTTTGTGTTTGTGTTAATTAAGGTGAAGAAAAGTATTGTTATCCTTGTGGTTTGGTGTCCGGTTTGGAAATGTAGTTGATTTGTGTTTGTGTTTGTGTTTGTGTTTGTGTGTGAGAAGATGATCTTTTGTTTATGTGGAAGAGTATGGACCACAAATTATATAAAGTGTAAATGAAATGACGAATTTACCCTCATGTGCAAGTCACATGATGGGTTTTTAACGGTCAAACTTAACATCGTTTGGTCAAAGGACGAGCGGTGCATAACGTTCACACTTAAGGACTAACGGTGCAACTTTTTGGTCAAAGGGCGAAACCACTGCGGTCAACGCAAACCACAAGGACGACGGTGTAATTTACTCTTAAATTTACGTTTGTTTGTTTCATTATATAGAGTTTAGAGTGTCGAGTCTTGGCTTAGCAACGCCATTCTTCATATGCTTGTAACATAGAGATTTTGACTTGCCACCACTAAATAGCCTATCCCACCAAACCCTTTGTTTCCCTACCGTAAGCTAACGTTACAACCCTTTAAAGACCTCTTTGATAGTCTTTCCTAGGTGCTTACGCCAAAGCGATGGAGGTTTGATCTATTCTCAAGCTTATGGTAATCTATGTACTAGGACCGGTTAATGAGTGTTTATCTTCCATTTCCAACTTGTTATATTTCATATACACCGAGAGATGCGAGTATCCAAACACCCCATGTGAGGTGCTAGTATGTAATTCCGTGCTTGTTATCACTTTTGAGGCTTATATGTGTTGTGGACTGTTTTAAACCAATGCTTCATGACCCCTAACTTATAAATTAATTGGCTAAAGCACATTTGCTTGAGGACAAGCAAATACCAAGTGAAGGATATTTGATAAGGTTTTAAAATGTACCTTTTGAGGGTCGTTTAAGCCCTTATTTGATCACTTTTGTATCCGTTATTACTTAATATCGTTCCTTTTCACTTTTAGGTCTCTTGAAGGCAAATTCTTTGGAATGGCACTTATTTGGACGAAAAGGCATATATATGAAGAAAATGGCCAAAGTTAAGAATCGAGACACTAAAACTAATGAAGTACAAGGGACGTCAACATGCTTAGCTACTGACGCCGTCGGAGCACTTCGTGACGACACAGTAGCCAAATTGCTTATTTTCAAGTGGCGGTGTCGGGGCTTTAAAAGAGTAGGCCGTCGCAACTTAGGCGGCCTAAATTTGATCCGACGGCGTCAAAGGCGAAGGGACGGCGTCACAAGCATAAGGTGATGCCGTCGCAAGACTAAAGTGGCCAAGGCGAAACCCTAATGGCGGCGACCGGCGTCACAAATCATAAGGTGGCGCCGTCGCGATTGTAATCTTATATATAGAATCCGAATTTTTCAATTTTAGTGTGTAGTCTTTTGGGTAAAAACCTAAACCGAACCAAGGCATCTTGTACAAGATTTTAGGGTTCCAAACCCTATCTTACATCAAGATAAGTGTTTTACTTCATTAATTCAATTATGTCTTCAATTATTTTGTGTATGCTTGCATGTTCTCCATGTCCCGCTAATTTACTTGTGTGTTTGCTTAGGAATATGAAACTTAATTATTGAATATTGATTGGTTGTCTCTTATCTTAATTGTTAATGATCTAGTAATGCGATAGGTCATTCGTTGTGTAATTAATGCTTGATTAATCTTTGTGAACCTTGGACTATAACACTTAGAGCGGTTGTAGGCTAAACCATCCAAAGAGTACCTTAGAGTTAGAGTTTATAATTCTAGAGGTTTTGTAGGCGAGACCCTTTGGTAGTTTCAAAGAGTTAGGGATAAACGCATACCCTACGACTTTAGACACACAACGCGATTAAGAATAAGGGCGTGACAATTCAACCATCAATAGGAGATAATTAAGGAGTAATAAAACCTAAGTAAACACATCTTTAAACCATCATACGAGCACACAATAATTAGACATAGACTACCCTCACCTTAGATTATATAGTTAGATAAGTAGAGTAATCGGTGAAATACCAACCCCAAATCCAAACCCGAGATTCGTACCTTTCCTTTCCTAAAAACATAAAAGATAAAAATTAATCTTCCTCAACCCCAACCTTAGCGTAGTAACTTCTCACTAGCATTCCTATTCCCTTAGAGAACGATATCAATACCCGTGGCTTACCCTAATACTACACTACAACGATTAGGTTCACTGCCTAGGGTGTTATAAAACTTGCTCAAAGAAAAGGAAGTTCCTTTGACCCCGAACGACGCGTGTAGCGTTATCATAATGGTGGAGAAACTTAGTAAAGAGATAAAGAAAAGTAACATTGAACCTGAGGGGATCAAACCTATGGTGGTGTGTAAGGTCGTTTTTTTTGAAGAGGATGCAAGATTACAAGTTGATGATTTCCATTCTTCAACAAATAACTCGGATGCTGTGACTGCCAGCGACAGTCTGCAGTTACCTCGTAACTCTTCTAATGAGTTACGGCGTAACCAGGAGTCAGAAAGCGAACACAGGTTAGAAACTAAAAAACTTCCGATCAAGGAAGTCTGCACAAATGGGTTCGTAATTCCATGTTCCGTAGGAAATCATAATCTCTTGGCATTAGCTGATCTTGGGTCTAGCATAAACATCATGCCACTCTCAATATTTTTGAAACTAAGATTAACCGATCTTTGGAAGACAAGCATGGTGATAGAGATGGCCAACATGACTAAAGCAACCTCTCTTGGGATCACGGGAGGTGTATTGGTCAAGGTTTACAAGTTCATATTTACGTCCAAGTTCGTAGTTATTGACATGGCAAACACCCCAAAAGAACACTTAATTCTTGGAAGACCTTTCCTTACTTCCTCACGAGCCCGAATCAAGGTTTTGGAAAAAGAACTCATTGGGATATAGTGATGAGAGAGTGGTGTTTAGAATGGACGAAACTTTGTGCCATGAACCGGATGAAGTTGTCACAAAAGAAGTTTCCAAGGAGGTACAAGCAAAATTTTCTGATAATTTTCCTCCTTCATATTTTGGCCATTTGCAGGGAACCGAGCCAAGTGATGAAGATGACAATGACGAAGAGAAAGATGAAGTCGGAAAATTCAGTGCCTGATAAAATCGGTACTACTATTGTTACAGGAAAACTTCATTGTTGTGCTCCGATAACTTATTTGATTGAGGGTTCTAAATTAACACTTCTAACGTGTTCTCCATTTCTCAAACGGTGCAATGGGGGAGGACAGTTTTTTGTTAAAAGCATAAAAAGGAGGAAAACGTTTGGTGGTGCTGGGAGGACGAAAAACTGATCAAGGAACATTGGTTTCGGGGGCACGATATTATTACCGATTGGTTCGAAGAGGTAGATTGGACTCTTCGTTTTGTGAACCGGCTATTATGATGTCTGGGGATTCACCAAGGCATGGCCTACGTGCGATCCTAACTGAAAGATTTGCAATGGAGGAGAATTCCCCGATCCTGGCTGGCTCAAACGCAAGGACTGGGCATGTCTTGATGAAGAAAAAATAATGGAGGTCGGATACAAGGGGGTCTCATTTGAAAATTGGGTTAAAGTAAAATTTGGGCTATAAAACTATAATGGGAAGTCGAGTCTAAATTTCGTTATGAATGGGGCAAGACTAATTTTTTTTGCAAAGACTCGTCTGACATGACTCCGTATATTCCTCCATGTGTTTGGGACCATCCCTCCTCCAACAAAAGATAAACTAAGGAGGAAGTTGGCCAAGTTTGAAGGCCACCATAAAAGCCCCATGGCTTTGAGTCTAACAAGACTCATTAATAAAGAAAAGTTCTCTTCGGGACACAACCCAAATTATCCTTTTATTTCTTTTATTTCCATTTACATTGGGTTCGTGTTTTAACCATTTTGCGAGGAATTGAAGAAGATACCAGCAGATGACTTAAAAGGGACAAGGTGCATCCATCGATTCTGGCGTAACTCACCCCCATGATTACGTGTAACACATCTCCGAGCGATCCTCGAGAGCATTGCCGATTACGGCGTAATCCATGCAATGGTTACGCCGTAGCTACACTCAATAGCGTTTTCGTGTTACGCCATAATTACGGCGTAACTCCTTCTAGGAGTTACGATGTAACTATCCTCGATATTAATTCTTTATTTTTAAACACAATAACCTTGTATTAGTTTTTAAATGAACTTTGTAGGTATATTCCCTGTAAGCCCTTACGATACTACACTCGTCCACTTGGGACACCAAGTGGTTTAAAAGGCTTGTTGCATACGCTAAATGCAACCGTGATTCCTACGAAAGTGAGTTAGATTTCTTTTCGTTTTTCTTTTTTATTTTTTATAATTATGGTTGTTGGTAGTGTGATTTCAGGGAATGAAGTTTGCTCGTGGATGCTTAAGCAAATGCACAATTCTTTTCGTGAGCCTTCTTTCTTTTTAGGAGCGAATTTCAGGGAAGTTCTCGCTCTAATTCTACTTTCTCTTCACCTTTATTTAAATGTTTCGCATACAAAGGGACTTTGTACATTTCAAGTGGGGGACGGAAGTAGAATTATCTCTTGAACTTTATTATACCCTTGTTTTTCTAGTTTATTTTGAAAAATTATGCCATTTTTAAAATTTTGACATGTTTTTTTTAACCTAACTAGATTAGACCTTAGCCGAGCACATTATAACCCTTGATATTATATGGTGACATTAGCCTTATCCGTTTCCAATATTTATCCCAAATCTACCAACATATGAGTGTGTCGGATTATCACCCAAACAACCTATCATTGTGTGTCTATCGATTAGTCACCTCGACTTTTCGACCCCCATGTTAAACCCTTTTGTTGAAATCACCTTTAGTGCAAGATACCCCTAGATACACCCGTCTGAGCCATTCATTTCATTTTGTTCACCTAATATATTGTTTCGATACACCCATACACCTTAGCCTACTGTAACACCCCCAAATTTGATTTAGCGGAAGCATACGTGTTATGGGGAATGTTACAAATCGGAGATCACAACACAAGTAATAAAGAACGGAATACATACTCCGCTTTAATTTCATAAAATAGTTTTAAAGATATTATCTTACAACCATTGTTCGATTAAAATGGGCACTTCCATAAGTTTAGTGGTCCCAATTTAAAAACATCATTATGTGTAAAACACTTCTTTAGACATTACTACGACCCTTTGCCACTTTCTTGCCTTGCCAACATCATCTATCAAGCACACGAGAAAATATGCTAAAAGGTCGGTGAAAAGTTGGTGAGTTCATAGGTTTAAATTAAAGCAAGAAGCATGGACCATAATCAAAGACATATAATCATTACAAGAATATAATGATATATGGATGAAAGTCTATTACGTTAGCACTAAGTTCATGCAACCGACTACGACGGTTTCATGCTAAATGAAACCATACAATATATAGGCCCAATGCGAGTGTTTTGTCCTCAACACTCGATTCCGACATGGTATACGTTTCGCCTTGGCCTAAGTATGGCCAACCGAACGGAGGATTCACCCTCAATAGATCTATTTATAACATTCGCGCTTCGGCGAGGCGAAGGTTCATGAAGGGGCATTTCTAGGGACATAAGGGCTTAGGCTAAACCCGTAATAGTAATCATGCAATAGTTCAGGTCCATAAAAAGGTTTTGCATATTTTCTCACCCCAAAATGTATAAAACAATTTATCAAGTAAAAGAGGGGCTATGAAACACACCTTAGCAAATGTGCAATCCAAAAGTGGGATTCAGTGAATATTGTGAAGCTGCACCGACACGCGACCTAGATAAGGAGGGCAATGTTTTAGTTCATTGTTTTAAGTATTACTTACTTAAAATAGTTCAATTGTTTTTATAATTGTAGTTAAACTAAACTTTAGTTTGTAAAAATGATTAAATGGTTTTACTAGTAAGTATATGAGTGTATATATATACTTTTTCATGTTGACACTATAATGGTGTTGTCAAAGTTAAATAAAATTAAGTTATTTCCCAATTGTCTGTAGAAATATTTATTTCAAATTCGAAGTCTTCGAATTTATTATATGATATAATGGTAACATTAGTCATCATTTGTTTATCAAAATTGGTTTTAGCATATATAACTTACGACTAGAAACCTTCATATCATAAATTTGTTTACACATTGTCGTTAAACTTTGATGTAAACTTTATTCAAGTAGATTATATTTTCAACACTTGTTTAGTGTAGTAGTATTTTTGCACTTGTTCACTTGTTAACTCATATATGTATATATATCTCATGTCGAAGATTTCAAATACGTGGCAAAAGAGTTTGGTTTTATAATTTATTTCGGTTTACATTTCGAGTTTTATGTTGCGGGTTAGCGTAGACTACCCAAACGGACACCCGAGACCTCCACGGCGGTGTCCGGTGTCGATAGTAGTAGCGTGCAGTTTGGGCCTAGGCCGAAGTGGGTTCTGTATGCAAAGGGCTTCGGCCCATGAATACTTTGGAAGGGAATTTGGGTTAAGACCCATATGAAACTTCATACTTACTAATATAAAGATTTTGATGACACAAAACATCTAACTTATTGGCACCATAATGCTTTAACTTTTTGACGTGAGGCAATAATCCAAGGGTTCTGAACTCGTGATCTATTTCGGCACTGACGTGCCTTTGGCCATGACTTCTGGACTATCCATCAAACTCATGCATGAATACACTACATTGGCATAAGGTAATGCATATTACCATAAAGGAATCTTGATCACAAGAGCGGACATGCATAAGACTTGGCACTCCTTAGATAGTTTGACTCGAGTTTTCCCGTTACAACATCATTCGAGTGTGGGCTTTCCTTGACTTCTCGACAAGTAGTGGTAAACTTTATGATAAAACCATTTAGTATTTTGGAAATAATTATAACTCGAGGCATGAAGGGTGTTGAAATGACGTTGTTATGCACACTAAGGATTTAGATGTCGAGCTAAATTACCGAACTCTTGGTGCCTCATTTGAGTACTACTCGGAATGGTTAG
The DNA here is from genome assembly GCA_022545495.1 of Chrysanthemum lavandulifolium. Lineage (NCBI taxonomy): Eukaryota > Viridiplantae > Streptophyta > Magnoliopsida > Asterales > Asteraceae > Chrysanthemum > Chrysanthemum lavandulifolium. The sequence goes on from CM040246.1 coordinate 99,582,675, forward strand.
GTTTTGATACCCTTGTACCCAAATGACTCTTGTCGAAGGTAAGGTTCTTGTGGATAACGACGAGGATTACCCTCGTCGGAATCCCCTTTTCCAGACGACAAGTACTAGAGTCGCATGACACAAGCAGGAAAGAAAGACGACAACCTTACCAATATTCAAGACTTTTGTTTCTAATGTTAGCCTACTTGTTTTTATCATTTGAAGACAAATTTAAAACCTGGTTGAACATCACAGCATCTCTAAGGCTTGAGTTTCAACCAAGACATGAGTCTTTTGTTGGACACCTATATCCTCATTCTTGAAACCAAAATTTCCTCTACTGTGGTGATGACCATGGTGGGTTTTTGACCAAGTTGTAAGGGTTAAAACACCAAATCGAATGCCAATATTTATTGATCCTAAACTCTCACTCATTACACATCTAACCCAAGTTATCAATCAAAACAATTTTTATCCCATTCATGGCTATTTTACACGATAAGAACAACACCTAGTTTCTTTGATATCATTTACCAATTTAAAACATAAACGAACATCAGTTTAAGCTTACTAACATGAATCATATGAACAAAAGAGATGTAAAGAAAACTCTTACTAACTCTTGAAAGTCGAGTGTACAAGGAGAAATATGAAGTAATTGTTTACAATTGGCCAATCCGAATCAAGTAAGAACCTTCACATTGACCACTTACAATATTTTGTGATTTCCTTGGTGGGTTTTGTGAGACCTTGTGGATTCGGTGGTATGTCTAAATGGAATAGAGATTGGGAAAGTTTATCCTTGCTTTCTTACCATCGACCAAAAGTGGATGGACATACTCAAGAAACCTCCCAATCATCCTTGAAAATCTTTGTTGGCTTGTGGTTGACTATGAATTTGAGTGGCGCCAACTATGGCGAGGAAAAAGGATTTAGGGACAAAGGCATTCATGAAATTGATTTGCCTAGTGATGAGGGTGAAGAAAGAATACATGTAGTTGCCTTTTTCATCTTCCTCGCCTCCGGTCATTAACCTATCGAATAATAGGGTAGCGGTAGAGAGGTGGAGGCTTTGAGATAAGAGAAACATACATCAAGACGATCAAACTCATGAATTTCATCTTGCATGGCATCGAACCAGCTATCTTCATTCATGGCGCTTTTAACATCTTTTGGTTCGATCTTAGATAGTACGGAGTTGAAGAAGCACCATAAGGCATCGGTTGCGAGTTGTTTCGGGTTGATACAGGTGACGAGAGGATTTCCAATGATGTTGTCTAAGGGGTGATCGTGAGTCCATTTTCTCGAGGTGTTCATGGCGCTTGTCGAGGAACCGAGGTAGTCGAGGTCGATGTCTCCAAGAAGATGGTTCCGATGATGATCGTGAGTAGCAAATATGTTTTCAAATGGAGCATCTTCGTGAGTCGCAAAGGGATTAACTTCATCATTGATGTCGAAACATTTCCATGATGTATATTTGAAGAATGATGATTTGTTGATGAGATCAAGGATCAACAATGGTGCTTCATGACTTAAAGATATTGACCGAGGATTGACTTCATTCAACGGAATATGAGCATCCTCGGTTGTAGGAATCAACACCTCATTAGTAATTGAATCATACGTTCATCAAACATGGATCAAACAATTTCTTTACATCATCTTCGGATGGAGGTACATATGGAGTTTCTCGAGAGGAGTTTGGAACAAGGGATGAACCAATGGATGTTTTGAAGTGGGTCCTGAGCTGAGTGTCCAGAGCCATTTGACCGGTCACTCATCAAACGTAACATGAATTGTTTCCATGATAGAATCTAAAGGAGGAGGCATTTGGGAGCCTCGTCATATTGTTCGCTTTGACCCTTTAATTGAGAGATTTGGGCTTTCAACTTTCTCGATCGTGTTGCACCGAGCTTGAATCTGCTCATCACGCTTGTTAATTTGAAAACCGCATCAAACTCGAGCATCCGAAGATGTCTTGACATTTGAAGTTTTGACATTTTCTTTAAGATGTTGATATTTTAGTTGTAAATTAAAATGCTCAACTTCTAGTTTAGAAAAATGTTTAACGAAATTGTCGTGATCATCCGCTTCAATTTTCTCATTTAGTTTAGAATTAGTTTTTCAAGCTCAATGACACGATCATGGGAGACTTTCGAGGCCACGATGATTCATGAAATTTGGAAGCATTAATAGAGCAATTGAAGCGATGAAAACACATCTTGAGCAACACATTCAAGAATAAGATTCTCATTTAATGTATGCGTGTTCTTTCTCTCAATCTCATTATATTTCAACAAGACGCCATAGTCACTAACTTCAACAACCATTGCATCAAATTCCTTTTCCATTCCCTTAATATCGGCTCTATCCCTTTTAAGACTCTCAAAGTGATCTTTAGAAGTTTAAAGAAGGCATGACCTCGCTTAAATAACATTCTTTCATTTGTTCAAAACCCTTTCCTTCTTGCTTATACCAGTCAAGTGATCCTTTTCTTGCAAGTTTTCTCAAAATCAACAAATAGTTGAAATATAACGATTGGCTAATTAATGTCTTGCTTTTAGTGGCAATTGTTCTAGGTACAAGATGCATTGGTATATTAGAGGATACACACGCTCTAGGCATTTTCCAAAGGGAGGGTTTGTTTCAACAATATTTTCCGCCGCATTATCTAAATCCTTCTTCCGTAAGACTTGTTCGGAGTCAACAATGTCCGAGGCCTAAACTTGTTCAAGGAAATCAGCTTTTCCTTCTTGTAATCATGAGGAGTGATAATTATATTTTCTCTTTGCATTTGGGATCATTTTGTTTCTTATTCATCTTTTCCCTAGTGATTTCATTTGATTTCTTATCTTCCTCGCACTCAACGCAACTAGGTTTCGCCAGGCTTAAGGATTTCATTACCATCATAAAGCACCTTATGAGCATTTCTAGCCTTTTAATTACCTCTGGATTTGGTTCCTCTACAAGGGGAATGCTATGCTTATCGCTAAGATCGATGTTTAGTGACCATGTGATCACATCAATGGTGTTTCCTTGTATGTACAACTTGTTTTCAAGTTTGTTTTTCAAAGTTTTCGATTAGAAAAATCTCTCAAGAGTTTTGATTCCTTTGCATTAAATTCTTGCTAAGCATTTTCACATTTTCTTGAAGTTCTTGTTTTTGCTAAATTTGTTTTAGAAAGTTTTTCTTGCAAGGAATGTAATTTTGTTTCAATACTTCTTCTCTAAACTTACTTTTTCTAATTACCGTACTTACTTGGTCATCCATTTCGCTCACGAGTGGTCAACTCAAATTTTGCACGTTGTTCATAAATAGCAACACGCCCTTATAGGCATTTAGTTCGAAATTATGGAATCATCGTGAGCACATGCGGTGTATTCATCACGACATAGTCATTGTTGATCGCAGGAGATACATCACTTGGTACAACTTCACTTTCACTTTGTTTCACGTATTGATCATGGGACAATATTGTTATTACCCATATTTTCAACATTTGATTCAATAGTTTCATTGATTGTACTTTGTCATGCATCTATTGCACATCAAGATCATCGTGATAGTTTTAATACCTCCGAGATGAAGAAAACTCTTACTAACTCTTGAAAGTCGAGTGTACAAGGAGAAATATGAAGTAATTGTTTACAATTGGCCAATCCCGAATCCAAGCAAGAACCTTCACATTGACCACTTACAATATTTTGTGATTTCCCTTGGTGGGTTTTTGTGAGACCTTGTGGATTCGGTGGTATGTCTAAATGGAATAGAGATTGGGAAAGTTTATCCTTGCTTTCTTACCATCGACCAAAAGGGATGGACATACTCAGCAAACCTCCCAATCATCCTTGAAAATCTTTGTTGGCTTGTGGTTGACTATGAATTTGAGCGGCGCCAACTATGGCAGGAAAAAGGATTTAGGGACAAAGGCATTCATGAAATTGATTTGCCTAGTGATGAGGGTGAAGAAAGAAGTCTGTGTAGTTGCCTTTTTCATCTTCCTCTGCCTCCTGGTCATTAACCTATGCGAATAATAGGGTAGCAGGTAGAGAGGTGGAGGCTTTGAGATAAGAGAAATTTTTGGTGTTATCCTTTTGTGAGAAGAAAACGTGGGTATTAGAGGGAAAGCGTAAAAACGTTAAAAATATAGGAGAGGGTGAGTGGGGCGGTTTTATTTGGGGTAGTGGGATAAGTGTTTTATCTTTTATTTTCTTAATTTGTAACATTTACTTTGATATACCTTAGTATAAGGAGTAAGTTTTATTCATTGTATGTTGTAGGTAAAATAGCAATTTATATTAAATATTTTGTGTCCCGCGGTATAAAATCGTGACTGAAGTATTAAAGTTTGAAATTTTTTATAATGTAATATCTTGTAGATATTATTATCTTGGTAATATTTTCCATTACGGGTTTTACCATTGTTTTATTTGCCCTTATCATAGTGTCGGTACGCGTGCGGTGTCGGTCACAGTGGGAAACGAGATAACCTCTCGTCTTACAATTTTAATCATAATAAAATTTTAGGACTAAAATAACACAATATTCAAATTATGCGATGAATGCAAAAGTAATGCAACAGTCTACAGAGTGCGAGTTATCTACTCAAATGATCAGACAAGCTTACATATGCTTAATGAACATGCTTAGTAATAATAAATTACCATTTATTATTTAATAATAAGTGAAAAATTACCGTGTGTCACATCCTCCCCGCCTTAGAAGGAAAACTGTCCTCGGTTTTCAGTTAGAGTTACTTGTCAAGTTGAGAAAGATGTGGGTATTTACGCCGACCATCTTCACGTTCCCACGTGTATTCTGGACCTCTTTGAGAGTTCCAACGGATCTTAACGATAGGGATGCGGCTTTGTTTAAGCCGTTTGATTTCTTGATCCATAATTTCAATGGGTTCCTCGACGAAATTTCCATCTTTCGTCGATTTTGGATTTCTTCCAATGGAATGGCGAGAGTTTCGTCGGAAAGACAATTCTTCGAGTTGCATATGTGAAACACGTTATGCCTGGAGTTGAGTTCTCGTGGTAATTCGTGTCGGTAGGCTACCTGCCCGACTCTTGCGAGAATTTTGAAAGGTTCAACGCAATGAGGATTCAACTTTCCATGTTTTTCCGAAACGGATGTTGCCTTTCCGTGGCAAAACTTTTAACATAATTCTATCTCCCACGTGAAACTCAAGTGGCCTTCATCTTTTGTCCGCGTATCTCTTTTAACGATCACGTGCTGCTTGCAGGCGGTTCTAGATTTGCACAATCTTCTTAGTAGTTTCTTGAATTAGTTCCGGGCCAGTGAGTTGGCTTTCCCTGAGTTGTGTGTACTAGAATGTTTGTGCATAACGTATAGTCCTGATGGTAATCCGAGTTGGTAACTACCAGCTCGATCTTGGAGAGGATCTGATTAATCCTACGAAATAAGGTCTTACCCTTTGCGTTCTGTTAAAATGATTTATGATTTCCTGAGGCGAAACCTCAACCTAACTTTCTCGTCGACTTGAGCTTCAAGCGGCATTTAGTCCTATATTTATTGACTTTGGCGGTCAGAGTTGTTTGCATTCGGCCTCTGGTCCGCACACTATTATCAATGGTTCTCGATAAAAGCTTGAGCCATTGGACTGGTTCCTTGCCGATCTCTGTTCTGAACACCATTGATTTGCGCGTTTGACCATACAGTGCCTTATGAGATGGCCTGTTGTTGTAAGGGAATTTGATTAAGGCAATTTTCCTGCTCCATCCACTTTTCAACAAGTTACTCATGTTGGAAGTATAACTTCTATAGCTTGAATGGTCCTTCCATTTAGTCCATCAGTCGGAAGACGGTAGGTGGTACTCATTTCCAGATGGATTCTCAAGAACTTTGGAGTGGTCCTCGAAAGTTTGATGTGAATAGTTATCGCTATTTGGAATGAGGAGAATTGAAACGCTATGGCTTGTAGCTCCTTTGCTTCAAGCGAAACCGTGCGAGTTTGCCCATGTTGTCGTTCTTTATGTTGGGTAGAAATGGGTGGACTTGATGAGATGATCAGCTCTTACTCAACTAGGGTTGTAATCGATAGAGGTCTTTGGTGACTTGGTACTGGAGTCCATCGTTATGCATTCCCATTTCTATCTGGGAATTTCGGTTTGCACATGTAGGTTTGATGGTTCCTGATTGTTTGAATTTTTCTTTTCGAACATGCTAAGTATTGTTTGACATAGGTCAAATACCAGCCTTCTGTACTCATAATAGCTTTATGGATCAATGGTGTATCTTTCCGGGCACTAGATAAGTATTACTCCTGGCCTTAATGAGGTTCACACATAATAGGATTACAAATACCTTCATGGTGTGGGTTTCAACGTTGGTTCTTGGGGATAAGGTTCCCTTCGGTCTTTTACGAACTCCATTTCACCTTCAGGTATGTCGTAAGAGTTTTATTTTGTCGGTTCTTCCTTTTAGTGTTACTACTTGAGCCTCAAGACTTTAAATGGAAGGGGTGAACTAGATTTTTCATTTCCCCAATGATCTGGCTTTAAAAGGTTTAGTTTGCTAGATGTTGCTTAGAGTATATGCGGTTATGACCGTTTTGCCACAGGTGAGTACTGAATGTTGTGGTTGAACCTCGTTGCGACTCCAATTATTGGTGTCGTCACATGGTCAACTTCCTTTGATTCCATACATTCCGTAGGACCTTGTGGTCGGTGTACCTTGTACTCCCTTGATGTAGTAAGGATAGCATTTCTAGGTTTCCTTAGTGTGATCATGTTAGGTCCTAACTCTAACGTGCCTTCGCGTAGTGCTTCTCATGAATCTTTGGGTGTTGAGTATTCTATACCATTATTTTCCTCTTTGGATCAGGATAGTTTCCAGCTCTGGTGTAAAGCGTCTCCTTTAATGGTAGAGTCTCTGTCATACTCAGGTATGTCTAAACAGGTGCACCACATGATTTTTCCTTGCATCGTGTGTGTGGGTGCTTGTTGGGTTGACCTATGGTGTATGACGATCTTTGTTCAGTGTAGATGGTAGGATAATACGTATGAATAGGCATATCCGTGATGCCAGTCTCGGTGTCCAATGTCCTACAAGGTGCTAAATCATTGTCTAGGGTCCAAACGCTTCACATTTACTTCCTTGGTAGAGGATCTCTTCCCTCAGGTGGCACGGTTTATTCTATTCCCGTGTATGTGAAATGTCTGGCATTTTAAGAGTGGATGAAGACGCGAGATATAAACACAAATTTTTCCATTTCATGGTGGTGAGTTAAACACTCCCTTTAACATGACCAGGCAAGAATTTCAAGAATTTAACCATACCCGCACACGTTACCCCTCCCAAATTATACCTAGGTGATCAGGCTATGTATAATTGGGGACCGGTGACGTGTTGTTCGGTATAGTCTTAATCTTGGTGTATTTATTCTTTGGTCAGCGGAAATGTTGCAAAACTTCATGTGCGAAGTTTTGGTGCGATGGTTTATAAGATTTGTTAGGCCGACCAATTCTGTCAACATGTTCTATGGCTCGTTTGACCAAGATGTGTGAAACAATGGCAACGTGGTTAGGGATGGAATGTTGAATTTGTGATTCTTGGCGAGGTAACAGTTTGAGTTGGTCTTATCGGTTTTGATAATAATACCTTCGCAATTTTTGAAATGTGGATTTTTCTAAGACATCTCCTTGGGTGACACTAATTTGTCAGAGAGACTAGTCGAACACCCAAGATGACTTTCTCTTATCTTCAGAGAAATCCTTTCATCGTGACTAGATAGTTGAAATCCTTAATGATATGGTGAAAACGGTCATGGAGAAGACATATATCAAGATAACACGATAAGAACAACGGATACATTACTAGGGAAAGGTTCAATACATTAAGGTTTCATAGAAAAGTACTTTAAAGTAGACTACGACTTGGAAGTTTAAACTAAGCTTTATTACAAACAACATCTCTAGCTAACTTAGTTTCTTCCTCGGTGTCCGTTGGGAGTATGAACAATTCTTCACACTTTCTTCGGGAAATTGTTTTGACAGTTGTTGCCTTCATGCTGATCCTTCCTATCCGGGCACATGCTTTTGATGTGGCCTTTCAATCCACACCCATGATATGTCACTGTCTTCCAATAGAGTTTCTTACAATCTTCCATCTTATGCCCAATTCCTTTACAAATTCCACAAGGTGTAGGGCATTTTCCATAGTGGTAATATGGGCATATATTGCACTTGAGTTTTGTCCCACCATACCCTACTTCCCGTTTGGTTTTAGTAGTCCCAACTTCAGCCGTCCATTGGCGCTTGCTTGATTGTTGCATCTGATCTTCCTCACTATCATATTCCCAGTTCCTCTTGCTACCACAGTACCCCACTGCTTTGTCTTGGGGCAGTGGCCCGGTCAATCCAGAAGTCGTACCAATAGCCTCTTGAGTAATAGTAGGTGCGAATGCAATAATGTTCCCCTGAATTTCAGGTGAAAATCCCCAAAAGTATGCTTCGAGTTTCCTTTCCTCAGGTCCTATCATCTCAGGACATAGTTGGGCTAGTTCGCGAAAACGTTTGGTGTACCCTTCGAGGTCATTCCCTATCATAGTTAGTCCACAGAGCTCTTGTTCCATCATTCGCAATTCATTTCTTGAGCAGTATTCCGCAATCATCATTCTCTTCAGGGTGTCCCACTGGAGTGAGTAAGCAGCGTCTATTCCCACTAAATGGACATAAGTGTCCCACCATGTGAGGGCTTGGTGTCGAAAGGTGCAAGTAGCATACTTGACCTTAAAATTATCCGCGCAACTCTGTTCGCCGAAAATTGTCTCTAACATTTCTAGCCATTTTGCCAAACCTATGGCTCCTTAAGTCCCCTCAAATGCTGGTGGTTTACAGTTCCTGAATTCTTGGTAAGAGAAATTTCGTGTTGTAGGCGTCTTACCAACAACTTCTTCCCTATTCCCCTGGCTGATGTTGTTGATGTTGTGATTGACTTGATAGTTAGCAACCTTGCAGCAATTCGTTCGGTAACAGATTTCTCAATGGTGGTTGGGTCCATGTTCAGCTTTACTGGAACCATTTTCCTTCAACCACAAGAAATGACAACAATGAGTTTTCTATGAGTAGGAGGACCATGGTGGAGATCCATAAGGTTACAACATGTACTACTTCTCAATCAAGTATTTTCTAGGTTGTATTGACTGGATATCACGTAGACTTAGTCTATTATGATGACGTTAAGAAAACGGAGATTGGTTGAAGTGAGTTTAACATGAGGATATAATTCTCAAGACGTTTTTTATTATGCATAGCTGTTCATCACCATAAACTCGATTACATTCTAAGAAGATTCATGGCTCATAGGGCCGATACATAGCATGCGTTCATTGACTCGCTCTAGTTTGTCATACAACAAAATTTCTACTAGCGTTTTTATTGAAGCCACTCATCACAACGTCTAACACAATACAAAGTGCAATTTAAGCACTTCCCGGTGCTGCTCCGGGTTAACTTTGTTGAGTTGCCTTCCATTCTTCTAACTCTCTGAGCTAGGCCTCCATCCTGGCAAATTTGTTGTTGGCCTCATTTGCCCTACTCTCCATAGTACGTCTTTGAAATTCTACGACACCCTCCAGATACCCCGACTCAGTTAGTGCTATTGTAGTAGCGGTCTCCAACCGTGTCAACCGACTCTCAATCTCTGTGAGACGTCCCTGGGTGTCTCCCGGAGTTTGCAGGGCACACCTTTCAATGTGGTCTTCAAGGCGGGCAATTATTTCGTTCAACTTCTCACGAGTTTCCTCTAATACTGTTCCAACATCGTTGTAGCATTCCTTGAGCTTTTCGCCAAGCGCTTGTAGTTCTTCCATCACTTCTTCAATCCTTTCAATCCTTTCTACTGGTAATACTCCCAGATGGTCCGACATCTCTTCTATTTGTTCTTCATGACGTGTTATGCGTGCCATAACTGTGTCGAGAGTTGGTGGTCTAGCAGTGGCTGCTTCCGAAGTTTCCCCAACTTCAAACACACTAGGAGGTGGTGTACCAGAAGACGATGGTGATGATGCAGAGAGACAGATTCTCTTGCTAGCAGGTATCTCCCAACTGAGAAGTGGATCTCTTTGGTGCCTTGGTGAGAGTGTAGGAGTAGTGGAACTGGTAGGTATAGTACTGATAGTAGTGATGATTTGGAAGTGAGCAGGTGGAGTGTGGGTAGTACCCTCCTAGTGAACTTGATACACTACCCTGTATGGGTTTCCAGTGTCAGGAGTGAGTTGGGAAGGGGCTGGGATGCGTTCAGCAGGTGACAAACCTTTTGTTATGTCATCGCATCCAGCTCCAGAGTGAGGGAAAGACATGGTCTGTGACAAGATGGTGTATATGTGTAAGTATATGTAAAAATATACTTATAATAGATATGGGGTAGTGAATTAATAAATAGGCAATATAACATGCAGTCATATCTAAATGAACTCTAAGTAAAATGTCAAGTAAGGCAAGCGGCAACTGGTGGTCGTAGAGTGATGTTTTTGTAAAAATTAGTTATAGTTTAGGGTTTATATGTACCTAGTTCTCTATAACTTAGGCTCTGATACCAATCTGTAACACCCCCAAATTTGGTTTAGCGGAAGCATACGTGTTATGGGGAATGTTACGAAATCGGAGATCACAACACAAGTAATAAAGAACGGAATACATACTGTTTTAATTTCATAAAAATAGTTTTAAAGATATTATCTTACAACCATTGTTCGATTAAAATGGGCACTTCCCATAAGTTTAGTGGTCCCAATTTAAAAACATCATTATGTGTAAAAACACTTCTTTAGACATTACTACGACCCTTTGCCACTTTCTTGCCTTGCCAACATCATCTATCAAGCACCTGAGAAAATATGCTAAAAAGGTCAGCTGAAAGCTGGTGAGTTCATAGGTTTAAATTAAAACAGTAAGCATGGACCATAATCAAAGACATATAATCATTACAAGAATATAATGATATATGGATGAAAGTCTATTATGTTAGCACTAAGTTCATGCAACCGATACTACGACCGTTTCTGTATGCTAAATGAAATCATACAATATATAGGCCCAATGCGAGTGTTTTGTCCCTCAACACTCGATTCCGACATGGTATACGTTTAGCCTTGGCCTAAGTATGGTCAACCGAGCAGACGAGTCACCTCAATAGATCTATTTATAACATTCGCTTCCCAGAAGGCGAAGGTTCATGAAGGGCATTTCTAGGGACATAAGGGCTTAGGCTAAACCACGTAATAGTAATCATGCAATAGTTCGTGTCCATAAAAGGTTTTGCATATTTTCTCACCCCAAAATGTATAAAACAATTTATCAAGTAAAAGAGGGGTTATGAAACTCACTTTAGCAAATGTGCAATCCAAAAGTGGGATTCAGTGAATATTGTGAAGCTGCACCGACACGTGACCTAGATAAGGAGGGCAATGTTTTAGTTCATTGTTTTAAGTATTACTTACTTAAAATAGTTCAATTGTTTTTATAATTGTAGTTAAACTAAACTTTAGTTTGTAAAAATAATTAAATGGTTTTACTAGTAAGTATATGAGTGTATATATATACTTTTTCATGTTGACACTATAATGGTGTTGTCAAAGTTAAATAAAATTAAGTTATTTCCCAATTGTTTGTAGAAATATTTATTTCAAATTTGAAGTCTTCCGAATTTATTATATGATATAATGGTAATATTAGTCATCATTTGTTGATCAAAAATTGGTTTTTAGCATATATAACTTAGGACTAGAAACCTTCATGACATAAATTTGTTTACAAATTGTCGTTAAACTTTGATGTAAACTTTATTCAAGTAGATTATATTTTCAACACTTGTTTCGTGTAGTAATATTTTTGCACTTGTTCACTTGTTAACTCATATATGTATATATATCTCATGTGAAGATTTCAAATCGTGGCAAAGAGTTTGGTTTTATAATTTATTTCGGTTTACATTTGAGTTTTATGTTGCGGGTTAGCGTAGACTACCCAAACGGACACCCCGAGACCTCCATGGGCTGTGGCCCGGTGTCGATAGTAGTAGCGTACCAGATTTGGGCCTAGGCCCGAAGTGGGTTATGTATGCAAAGGGCTTCGGCCCATGAATGCTTTGGAAAGGAATTTGGGTTAAGACCCATATGAAACTTCATACTTACTAATATGAAGATTTTGATGACACAAAACATCTAACTTATTGGCACCATAATGCTTTAACTTTTTGACGTGAGGCAATAGTCCAAGGGTCCTGAACTCGTGATCTATTTCGGCACTGACGTGCCTTTGGCCATGACTTCTGAACTATCCATCAAACTCATGCATGAATACACTACATTGGCCTAAGGTAATGCATATTACCATAAAGGAATCTTGATCACAAGAGCGGACATGCATAAGACTTGGCACTCCTTAGATAGTTTGACTCGAGTTTTCCCGTTACAACATCATTCGAGTGTGGGCTTTCCTTGACTTCTCAACAAGTAGTGGTAAACTTTATGATAAAACCATTTAGTATTTTGGCACTAATTATAACTCGAGGCATGAAGGGTGTTGAAATGACGCTGTTATGCACACTAAGGATTTAGATGTCGAGCTACATGACCGAACTCTTGGTGCCTCATTCGAGTACTACTCGGAATGGTTAGGTTTTGATACCCTTGTACCCAAATGACTATTGTCAAAGGTAAGGTTCTTGTGGTTAACGACGAGGATTACCCTCGTCGGAATCCCCTTTTCCAGACGACAAGTACTAGAGTCGCATGACACAAGCAGGAAAGAAAGACGACAACCTTACCAATATTCAAGACTTATGTTTCTAATGTTAGCCTACTTGTTTTTATCATTTGAAGACAAATTTAAAACCACAACTGAACATCACAGCATCTCTAAGGCTTGAGTTTCGACCAAGACATGAGTCTCTTGTTGGACACCTATATCCTCATTCTTTACACCAAAATTTCCTCCACTGTGGTGATGAACACGATGGGTTTTGACCAAGTTGTAAGGGTTAAAACACCAAATCGAATTCCAACATTTATTGATCCTAAACTCTCACTCGTTACACATCTAACCCAAGTTATCAATCAAAACAATTTTTATCCCATTCATGGCTATTTTACACGATAAGAACAACACCTAGTTTCTTTGATATCATTTACCAATTTAAAACATAAACTAACATTAGTTTAAGCTTACTAACATGAATCATATGAACAAAAGAGATGTATAGAAAACTCTTACTAATTCTTGAAAGTCGAGTGTACAAGGAGAAAAAAGTAATTGTTTACAATTGGCCAATCCCGAATCCAAGCAAGAACCTTCACATTAACCACTTACAATATTTTGTGATTTCCCTTGGTGGGTTTTTGTGAGACCTTGTGGATTCGGTGGTATGTCTAAATGGAATAGAGATTGGGAAAGTTTATCCTTGCTTTCTTACCATCGACCAAAAGGGATGGACATACTCAGCAAACCTCCCAATCATCCTCGACAATCTTTGTTGGCTTATGGTTAACTATGAATTTGAGCGGCGCCAACTATGGCAGGAAAAAGGATTTAGGGACAAAGGCATTCATGAAATTGATTTGCCTAGCGATGAGGGTGAAGAAAGAAGTCTGTGTAGTTGCCTTTTTCATCTTCCTCTGCCTCCTGGTCATTGACCTATGCGAATAATAGGGTAGCAGGTAGAGAGGTGGAGGCTTTGAGATAAGAGAAATTTTTGGTGTTATCCTTTTGTGAGAAGAAAACGTGGGTATTAGAGGGGAAAGCAGAAAACGTTAAAAATATAGGAGAGGGTGAGTGGGGCGGTTTTATTTGGGGTAGTGGGATAAGTGTTTTATCTTTTATTTTCTTAATTTGTAACATTTACTTTGATATACCTTAGTATAAGGAGTAAGTTTTATTCATTGTATGTTGTAGGTAAAATAGCAATTTATATTAAGTATTTTGTGTCCCGCGGTATAAAATCGTGACTGAAGTATTAAAGTTTGAAATTTTTTATAATGTAATATCTTGTAGATATTATTATCTTGGTAATATTTTCCATTACGGGTTTTCCCATTGTTTTATTTGCCCTTATCATAGTGTCGGTATGCGTGCGGTGTCGGTCACAGTGGGAAACGAGATAACCTCTCGTCTTACAATTTTAATCATAATAAAATTTTAGGACTAAAATAACACAATATTCAAATTATGCGATGAATGAAAAAGTAATGCAACAGTCTACAGAGTGCGAGTTATCTACTCAAATGATCAGCAAGCTTACGTATGCTTAATAAACATGCTTAGTAACAATAAATTACCATTTATTATTTAATAATAAGTGAAAAATTACCGTGTGTCACATCCTCCCCGCCTTAGAAGGAAAACCGTCCTCGGTTTTCAGTTAGAGTTACTTGCTGAAGTTGAGAAAAGATGTGGGTATTTACTTGCTGAAGTTGAGAAAAGAGTTACATCCTCCCCGCCTTAGAAGGAAAACCCATCTCAAGTGGGGGGATGCTATGTTTAGTTGTGATGTAAAAAAAAAGAAAAAAAAAAATTGAAGTGATTCGAATATATATATATATATATATATATATATATATATATATATATATATTAGATTTCAAACCAATGGGCGGCATGACTTATAATTATTGTTAACATATTTTTCTTTATTGTAAGAAGGTTGTTATCACCAGTTAGAGAAACCTTCTACCCAATCCTTTTGAAAAACAAAATTACTTGTAATGTTGGTATTAGGAATTTCATCACAGTTTAGAGCATAAATGAGTCAAAAACTATTGAAATAAATTAGATAAAGGAAGTAAATGTCGAGTTTTTCATAGTAACTCAAAGTCTATCTTAATGACTAACACCTCAAAACCATAACATTCAAAGTCTATCTTACAGGTCATAATTTATAAATCAAGCATCATTGGATTTAAGAAGATTTGAAAAGTTATAGAAAGTGCAGGGCCAAATTTAATTTACAAAAATACATTTGTGAGCCTACCGTGCTAAACCATGAGTTGTTTCGGTTTGGACCCGTTTGACCCATACTTAATTCAACCCTAATCACCCATCTTGCCTATTGTAATAATACAAACTCAAATGGTTCATTAGAGATATTGCATCACATGGTTTGATTATTAGCCATTTTAGTTTGATATAAAAATTCTAAAAATAAAAATAGCAATTTCATTAGCTTGTGAAACTTTTTTCAAAAGGAAAAAAATAAAAAAAATCCTAGCTAGGGCTGCTAGTAGCTCAAAGTTGGTGGTTTTGTCCCAAATAGTGATTTTCCTCAGTTTAAGCCTAGCATTGTAATTCATTTTTAGTTGTTATAAAAAGTTTAAAAAAATTAAAATAACAATTTAAATAGCTTGTTTAACTTCCATAAAAGGAAAAAAATCAAAAAATGTTTTGATTAGGCTGCTGTAGGTCTAAAGTTGCTCAGTCCACCATTTGCTTCAAATGGGTCAGAACAATTAGTCTTAACCCAGTACTTTTAGCACAGATTTTTAGCCATTTTAGTTTGATATAAAAAAATTAAAAAAATAAAAATAGCAATTTCATTAGCTTGTGAAGCTTTTCTCAAAAGGAAAAAAATCAAAAAAATCCCTAGCTAGGGTTGCTAGTAGCTCAAAGTTGGTGGTTTTGTCCCAAATAGTGCTTTTCCTTAGTTTAAGCCTAGCATTTTAATTCATTTTTAGTTGTTATAAAAAATTTTAAAAAATAAAAATAACAATTTCAATAGCTTGTTTAACTTCGCTCAAAAGGAAAAAAATCAAAAAAATGTTTGATTAGGCTGTTGTAGGTCTAAAGTTGATCAGTCCACCATTTGCTTCAAATGGGTCAGAAAAATTAGTCTTAACCCGGTACTTTTAGCACAGAATTTTAGCCATTTTAGTTTGATATAAAAAATTTTAAAAAATAAAAATAGCAATTTCATTAGCTTGTGAAGCTTTTCTCAAAAGGAAAAAAATCAAAAAAATCCCTAGCTAGGGCTGCTAGTAGCTCAAAGTTGGTGGTTTTGTCACAAATAGTGGTTTTCCTCTGTTTAAGCCTAGCATTTTAATTCATTTTTAGTTGTTATAAAAATTTTTAAAAATAAAAATAACAATTTCAATAGCTTGTTTAACTTCGCTCAAAGGAAAAAAATCAAAAAATGTTTTGATTAGGCTGCTGTAGGTCTAAATTTGCTCAGTCTTGACCATTTGCTTCAAATGGGTACATTTAGCACATGTTTTTAGCCATTTTAGTTTGATATAAAAAAAATTTTAAAAATAAGAATAGCAATTTCATTAGCTTGTAAAGCTTTTCTCAAAAGGAAAAAAATCCAAAAAATCCCTAGCTAGGGCTGCTAGTAGCTCAAAGTTGGTGGTTTTGTCCGAAATAGTGGTTTTCCTTAGTTTAAGCCTTGCATTTAATTCATTTTTAGTTGTTATAAAAATTTTAAAAATAAAATAACAATTTCAATAGCTTTTTAACTTCCTCAAAGGAAAAAATCAAAAAATGTTTTGATTAGGTGCGGTAGGTCTAAAGTTGCTCGGTCTTGACCATTTGCTTCAAATGGGTCGAACAATTAGTCTTAACCTCGTACTTTTAGCACGTTTTTAGCCATTTTAGTTTGATATAAAAATTTTAAAAATAAAAATAGCAATTTCATTAGCTTGTGAAGCTTTTCTCAAAAGGAAAAAATCAAAAACATCCCTAGCTAGAAATTCGCTAGTAGCTCAAAGTTGGTGGTTTTGTCCCAAATAGTGGTTTTCCTCGGTTTAAGCCTAGCATTTTAATTCATTTTAGTTGTTATAAAAAATTTAAAAATAAAAATAACAATTTCAATAGCTTTTTAACTTCCTCAAAAGGAAAAAATGAAAATATGTTTTGATTAAGGTCAGAGGTCTAAAGTTGCTCGGTCTTGACCATTTGCTTCAAATGGGTCAAAACAATTAGTCTCAACCCATTAATTTTTGCACAGATTTTTATCCGTTTTAGTTTGATATAAAAAAATTTAAAAAATAAAAATAGCAATTTCATTAGCTTGTAAAACTTTTCTCAAAAGGAAAAAAATCAAAAAAATCCCTAGCTAGGGCTGCTAGTTATTGCAACAGATTCTCGAATTTAAATTCTTTAATATCAAATGACCCATTGTTGGGTTCAGTAAATACCCAAACCCCTTAATCTAGGATTTGAATAGAAAATAACCTAAGTGCTTAGACCGTTAAACACTAACAGGTCACTGAGTGCATAGTCTCTTAGTGAGCCATCTTGAGGATGCTCGAAGAGACATAGAAAAATCTCTCCACTCGATGAGGCGGAACTTAAAGGGTGAAGATTGAGTCAAGAAGAAGATGGTGGACTCGATGAAGTGATGACAATAACACTAAATCCTCAAACTTCTCTCCAACTACAAACATCAAGATAAACCAAACTAAAGATCAAGACTATGAAGATCGAAGAATGGGCGGGACAAAGCGGTTATGCTTGAGCGATAAAGGCGGAGTACTTATCTTCAAGAAGTCAACCTTCCTAAAAGGCTCAACATCGATCTTGACATGAAGAAAGTGACTTGGTCCCTTTACCTAATATAGTCTTTGTAAACAGAGACAAAATACATCGATATTTTGTCTTCTACAAAATTGTCGGTTTGTCACTTAGGAAGAGTTAAAACTCATACCGTATAAATAGCATAAGAGATGGAGTTAAAGGTTAAGCTTGTGAATTGTAAAACACACATACATCGCAAGCCATCTTTCACTCCTCCAAATACAACTTAATCCCCGAGATAGCTCGGTGGGTACTTGTAGTTGTGCTCGGACTTAGCCTTTGCTTAGAGAGGAGTTGCAAACACTTTGTCATTTCAATCCTAGTCTTGTTCGCAAGTACTAGGGTAACGATTCTTCCGATTCATTTCTAATAAGAATAGGACGTTGAAAATTACTCTTGTGTTTTATTTATATCTTTTCGGTCATTGATTCACTATTAGTTTTGTTTACTTTACTTAAACTGCTTTTATACTATAGTGAATAGGGAACAACAAGTGGTATCGAGCGAGGTGGTTATAAAACTGCATTTTAAGCCACTCTAAACGCTTTTAAATCGGGATCCTTAAAATGGCTAAAATTGATGTACCCCAACTAGTCGATAAAAGGGTGGAGCTTATTCAAATTGTTGCCCTAGACTTGAAGTTGGTAAATTCAACAAATGGAAAAAGCGTATGCTTTGCTATTTGATTGGATGGAACCCTATTATATCAAGTGTATAAATGAAGGTCCATTTATCCCAAAGAGCTGCAAGGTTTGCCTAAACACAAGCTCGATGGAATCAAGATGAGAGAAGAGTGGTCAACCAGACCAAAGGCTCAAAAGTATCATAATATCTTGTCTTCCGGCGATATTATGGAGTCGATTATAAGTCGTAGTGCGGCCAAACAAACACAGGATGACATGGTTCATAGTCATGAAGGTCCTTCGATACCAAGGAAAACATGATTATGGATCGAAACTTGAGTATAATACCTTCGTGGCTAAGGACTCGAAACTCGTCTCAAACTTACACCGTT
This sequence comes from Chrysanthemum lavandulifolium, assembly GCA_022545495.1. Taxonomy (NCBI): domain Eukaryota; kingdom Viridiplantae; phylum Streptophyta; class Magnoliopsida; order Asterales; family Asteraceae; genus Chrysanthemum; species Chrysanthemum lavandulifolium. The sequence continues at coordinate 99,601,201 of CM040246.1, forward strand.
ACAAAACTCTTTTAAATGAACTGTCAAATGATGGTGTTAAGTTGTCCAAACATGAAATCAATGTTGGCTTTGTCAATAGTCTCCACGAGAAGTGGTTGAATTTCTCCGAGGGACTTGGGAATGCTAATCATATCCGTAATCTTGAGCTTCACGAAATTTATGGGAAATTTTTGTATGAGGAAAACCTCATCAATAGACGATACCCGACTTAAAGAAGTCTCGGGAAGTCAAGAAGTCCCGACCACCGCCTCATCACCAATATCAACGCTTTTATTCTAACAATGTTGTTCAAGATTTTCGTGAAAATTCGGATGATGAGCCCGATGAGAGATCAAGTGAGGAGTACCTAAATGACCGAACACTTGAATTCCGTGAAAGGGCACTCCTTGCTAACTCTCGAAGGTTTATAAAAAGAAACAAAGGTTTTCAAATGCTAAAGCAAATGAGGACCTTGAATGCTTTAAGTGTCACAAAAGAGGTCATTTTGCAAAAGACATTTTTCAAAAACAATTTCTAAACCCTCGTATAAACCATCGTGGTCAAATCGGTCCTCGGGCTTTAGCAAATTTCAACCAAAATCTATCGGTCTCATCAAAACTTTCAAAACAAATCGATCAAAACAAAACTGTTGATTTTGAAGCTAAGTATAAGAAAGTCAAAGCTAAGCTTGCATTGCTTGAGGCCAATCCCTCGAAACAACAAAAGTGTTCAATGCATGCGGGGTAAAAACAAAGGCCTTGTTGTTGAAACCTACAACTAGGATGAAGAGCCGGTGTCATCGGATGATGAAATGGTGCATGTCACAGCAATCGATGGCCCTCTCATAAGAGGACAAGCTAGTCGTTGGAAAGAATCATGCCGGGAATGGAGAATGGGTCAATATCACAATGAAAAAGGTAAATATTTTACTTTCTATGGATGATGACTCGATTGGCGATCTTACATGAATTATCTTAATGTTGACCTTAAGTTCGTAGAAGAGCAAAGACCGAATCTTTTTCAAAATACAACAAGCTAAGTTTTGATATAAACAAGTGTAGGGATGATCGCTTCTTTTAAAACAAGCTAAGCTTGAGGCTCACTGCAAATTTAAAACAAGACTAGTTAAAAGAAATCAGGCTCTTCAGGCGAACTCAAAAGTTCAAGATAGTTGATAGTTGGATCGCTAAGAATCCTAGGGTCTTTGATCTTTGTGGGAGCCCCGGTAGCAAGAAAAGAGTCTTAGGTGAAGATCATCTTCGACTCTCTCAACAAAGACCGGGGTCCTAAGCCATTTGTGTCGGTGGTATGATTACCAAGATGTTGACTAGTCCCAAGCCCGGTGATTGGATTGATCGAGTTAATCCCGATTGTAAGCTTCTAATTTCGATTCGGAAGAATTCTAGAGCACGAGTCAAGCTCTTAAGAGCATGCTTGGACTCACGATGTGCCTTGATGTATCTTGAACACATTGAGTGCAGGCGAGTCTAATGCAACGCTTCCACCCCGAAACCTCTTCAAGGTGCCGCACCAAGCTCGAGCTTAATCCAATGCAATTCAATCCTCATTCACCAAAAGAAAGGTGCGGACTTGGTAGAACCATCACGAAAGGCCAACAAAACCAACTCAACAAGAGTCTACTCCAATTGAGACTTCCACATCCTTAACTCCCACGTGTGACCAAATTCAACAACCGATGAACTAGTGAGGAAGCTAGCGAAAAAATGGAATCCATTGAAAAGTCCCTAAATCTATCAAGGAGACAAAGTCGATTCCTCTAGTTCCTCAAAGTCCAAGTCAAACCCCAAATCCAAGCGAAGTGTGATCTATGCCACTATACCGGTCATACCATCGACAATCGTTATAGAATCCTTTTTGTATGATCGCAAAAGGATGATCACGTAACTTCGATCGGTTACAATATGTAAGTTCACCGAGTGAAGCAAACTATACCAAAGTTGGTCATCGGATGCTTCAACCTCCAAGTCTGCTCAAAATTTAGAGCAAAACCCTTTCCTCCTTGTCGACACTATGGGTTTAATGATCATCACCGATGATTGTCTTATGAACATATCTTTGTGATATTTGCGGAAATCCACTCATAAGACATCCCAAAGATGACGATGTCATCCATGCAAGGAGAAGTTCCAAGCAACCCAAAATCACTAAGTCATCCCCGTCTCTAAATGCAAAACCTGTGGTAGCAAAATGCACTCAACCTCGACCATGAGTCGATTGCCAAATTCAAAGAGACCTTGAGACCCAAGCCCACCATTAAGTGGGTCACTAAGATAAACTAATTGAGTTTACTACTTGTGCGAGACACGCCAGGAGCCTATTGGCATCTAGGCAGTGGATGCTCAAGAAGCATGATTGGTGTGAAGGAGTATCTGCACAAGTATGTAAAGGAACCGGGACCCAAGGTAGTATTTGGTGATAACTCATCATGTCCCATGAAGGTTATGGTTCAAGATGGCGCAATGGAATAGTTTTCTCTAGAATAGCTTATGTCAATGGTCTCAAATACAATCTCATCGGTGTCGGTCAACTATGTGATGCTAAGTACATTGTGCAATTCAATGACAAACAAGGTACCATTTTCAATGCCAACAAAGAGGTTTTTTGATAGCTCTAGAAGAGATGATGTTTATGTCTTAGACATGACTACTCTTTCTCAAGATGGAACTGTCTCTTTGCCAAAGCCTTTGAAACTATCAATGATCGTGGCACAAGAGACTCTCTCACTTAAACTTCAAAACATCAACAACACGGAAAAACAAAACAAGGTCCTTGGCTTACCATCACCGGTCTTTGCTAAAGATAAACCATGCTCGACTGTGAAAAGGCAAACATCAAAGAGCATCTTTCAAAACAAAACAAAATTTCTCCATCAAAAGCGCCTTCACCTCTTGCATATGGATCTCTTTGGACGATCGGTCCTAGATCAATCCATCATGAGAAGTATACACTTGTCATTGTTGACGAGTTTTCAAGATACACTTGGGTATACTTTCTTTCAAAAAGAGTCGAGCGGTGACACAATAATGTCATTCATCGTGAACATTGAAAACCGTAATGACATTCTTTGTTAAACAAATTAGGACTAACAATGGTACCGAGTTCAAAATGATGAGCTTGAGAGTTTACGTGATGAAAAGGAATCTCCCAAAACTTTTCATCTCCCTATTCCCCGAACAAAATGGGGTGGCCGAAGGAAAATAGAACTCTCATTGAGGTGCAAGAACCATGTTAAATGGCTCACCCTCTCAAAGCATTTTCGGATTGAAGCGATCAAGACGACTGTTACACTCAAAACAGGTCAATCATTGTCAAAAGACATAACAAAACCCCATATGAGATATTTAAAGGTAGACTTTCCGATATGACTATTTTCATGTGTTTGGATGTCCTGTGTTTATTGATAACCACAAGGATCATCTAGGCAAATTGATGCTAAAGTCGATGAGGATACTTTCTAGGTTACTCACGATCTCCAAAGCCTTCAAGGTATTTAACACAAGGAGACAACAAGTTGAGGAAACCTTTCATGTCACCTTTGATGAGAGTTCGAAGCATCGGGTTCACCAACACCTCGGTGGAGGAAATAGGAATTGATAACTCATCAAGATATCCTCCCGATGAGTATAACATCAAATCAATTCCTCATACCATGCTAATCGACATCTCATATTATGTCTTGCCTCACAACCGTCACAACCAAGCTGTCGGTGAATTCATTGATAATCAATCGGTCCCGGTGGGATAGGCAACATCGATCAAATGATCGTGAACACGTGATTCATGATACCCAACTCGAACAAGACATCTCAACAGATGTTCTTAATGATTACGTGGCTAATACACCATAACTCACTCCCGAGTCTCCGGTGACCTCCTCGAGCCAAGATCCTAGACCACAAAGTAAGTGGACAAAAACTCGGGACATTGAGCTTGTAAACATCATTGGTGAACCCACTAAGGTCATGCTCACTAGAAGCATGGTCGCTAAGTTAATCGCGACTTGACCAATGAATGTCTATATGCCGATTACCTATCGGATATAGAACCCAAAAGTGTCATCGAGGCTCTAAAACACCCAAGTGGGTTCGAGGCCATGCAAGAAGAACTTCAGCAGTTTGATAAAAACAAGGTCATGACCTTGATCAAATGTCCTCGAGGATGTCATAGTCATAGGAATGAAGTGGGTTTTCGAAACAAAAGCGATGAAAACAGCACCGTCATTAAAAACAAACCGGACTTGTAGCCAAAGGTTACGATCAACAAGAAGGCATTGACTATGATGAGACATTTGCTCTGTTGCAAGAATGGAAGCCATCGGGATCTTCCTTGCATTTGCTACCTACATAAACTTCAAAGTTTACCAGATGGATGTAAAATGTGCATTCTGAATGGTGAACTCAAGAAAGATGTGTATGTTCAAGAACCTCCGGCTTTGAGAGTAGTGATTTCTCGACTATGTCGCAAGCTTGATTAAGCCCTTTATGGTGAAACAAGCTCCCGGATCATGGTATGAAACTCTCTCACCTTCCCGATTCAAAACAAGTTTGTCGAGGAAAGATAGACAACACATTGTTTATCTATAGGACAAAACAAGATATGATACTAGTCCAAGTATATGTTGATGACATCATCTTTGGCTCAACAAACTACACACTTTGTAAACAGTTTGAAAAGCGATGACAAAGAAGTTTGAAATGAGTATGATGGGTGAACTCACATACTTCCTTGGACTACAAATCAAGCAACCGATAAAGGAATCTCCATCGGTCAAGAGAAATACACAAGGAATCTCTTGAAGAAATATGAGATATCGATCGTGCTTCGGTGAAAACACCAATGGTCCCTCCTAACAACCTTGGACCGATCTCACCGGCAAATCGGTCAATCAAACCCATTCGGAGGGATTGTTGGCTCACCGATGTATCTACCGCTTCCGGGCCGGACATACAATTCTCGACTGTCTAATAGCAAGATATCGCCCAATCCAAAGAATCCCACCTCACTGCAGACCAAAAGAATAATCAGTATCAAGGGAACCCCAAGCCTTGGTCTCTATTATCCAAAGTACTTAGGGTTTGATATCAAAGGTTACTCTAATTACGATTATCTTGGCCGCAACATGGATGAAAAAGTACCTCGGGGTCTGTCAATTTCTTGGAAGAAAATTGGTTTGTTGGAGTGCTAAAAGCAACAATCGGTGGCTATGTCTTGTTTGAAGTCGAGTATGTGGCTAGCCGCAGGATGTTGTGCCAATGTTTTATGGATGAAAAGTCAACTCGGTGACTATGACATCCACTACAAAATGGTACCCATCTTACGTGACAACACCGATTGCAATTGCAATCTCCAACAACCCCGTCCTTCATCAAAGAACCAAACACATTGATATCGGATATCACTCATCGGGGACCACATAATGAAAGGAGACATAGAACTCCATTTCATCCCTATCGAATATCAACTAGTCGATATCTTCACCAAACCCTTGGATGAACATACCTTCGGAGACCGAAATTTGAATTGGGAATGCTTGACATTGAAAGTCGCATCGAAAACCAATCTCGATAAGTTCTCGAAATGGTTCCTCCTCCTGAACAATACCCACAAGACAACCTCTCTTTGAATGAGTAAGACTCATTCGGGGACCTGACTATAGATATTGAGCATTGAATGAGTAACTAAATGCACCAAGTATTAGTTACTTAAATGTCCTAGGTTGGTAAACACACCAATTTAATAAAGGAATATATGTCTCTTTGTCTTATTGTCATCCATGTCAAGGGCCTCTCATCACATGAAATATCCTAAGTTAAATTGGGTTTTAGGTTCCTTGGATCATGAATTATTCTAAGTGTTGGAACCAACTTAAGAGATTCAAAACCTTTGATACGAGTTGAAAACCCTAAAACCTTTTAATGGAAATGAAACCACAATTTGCACACGATGGGTAAGAATGAATAAAACAAATAATGTCCAACTTCTCGACTATAAGATAAACGCACCAAAACCTCCTCGCCACGTGTTGGGTTTTAGGTTCCTTAGTAGTATTGTGTAACCACGGATATTGTATTGTAACCACGGATATTGCTAGTCTTGTATAGTCGGTTTAATATTTTGTATTAGATAAATATGGAAAAGATATTTATCTTGTAGGTTACGTATTGTATTATGTAAAGGACTCCTTAGCCTATAAAAGGAGGTCCTAGGGTAGATTAGATATATGTATGTTTTATATCTAAGGTCGATACACTTCAAGGTTGTAAAACCCTAATACTGGTTAGAGTATTCGTATTAATAATAATATTGAGGTGTTGAATGTTTATTGTTCTTCTTCTTAAGATTAAGTATTAAATTCGCGTGATACTTAATAAGTCTTTGTTTAAGTCAGTTTCTATAAAGGATCGTTTGCTCAACTGGGATCAACAAGTGGTATCAGAGCTTGTGATCTAGAAACTGAAACCAAGAAGAAGTTTAGTTAAGTTCTATTCAAGTAAGTTAAGATGTCTGACGAAACTCACATGGTTACTGCATCAAAGGTGCCCATGCTCAAGCATGGTGAGTACCAAATTTGGAGAATGCGAATGAGGCAATACATTCGTATGATTGATTATGCTATCTGGGATGTTGTTGAAAAGGGTGATACTCTTCCTAGGAAGGGTGATGATGGCAAAGATATAGCCATTGTTAGTGAAATTGACAAGGCTAAGAGAAAGCTGGAGATTAAAGCTCATAGTATTCTCTCCATGGGAATACCTAATGAATATGCTTTGGACTTTGAACAATATGAGTCTGCTAAAGAGTTAATGGATGCTATTGAAACAAGGTTTGCTGGTAATGAAGCTACAAAGAAATCAAGGAAGAATATGCTCAAGCATCAGCTTGAAAACTTCATTGCTCTCAGTGGAGAAAAACTTGATGGCACTTATAACAGACTTCAAAAACTTATCAGCCAACTGAAGTTAGTGGACTACAAAGTTGCTCAAGAAGATATCAATTTGAAGTTCATCAGAAGTTTATCACCTGACTGGGCTGTGCATACAGTTGTGTGGAGAAATAAGGATGACTTTGATAAGATGACTCTGGACAATCTCTACAACAATTTGAAGGTTTATGAATCTGAGAACAACATTGCTGGTGCATCTTCATCTAATCAAAACATTGCTTTTGTTTCCACTAATCACAAGAGTCCACAAGATGTATCCACTGCTGCCTATGGAATAACCACGGCTATTGCAAACAATACCACTGTTAGTGATAATGTCAGTGATGGTGCAATTTGTGCTTTTCGGTCGATTTAACTACCGATGTTCTTGTTTTGAATCAAGATTTAGATCAAATTGATTATGATGATCTTGAAGAGATAAATCTTCAATGGCAGATGGCAATGTTGACTCTCCAAGCAAGGAAGTTTTTGAGGAGGACTGGAAGACAGGTTAAGTATGATGGTCAAAGGAGAGCTGGATTTGACAAAAGCAAGATGGAGTGCTTTAACTGCAAGAAGAAGGGTCACTTTGCTAGAGAATGTAGAGCTCCCAAGAGGATTGAAGGCATCAAGAAGACCACTGAAGAGCCTGCTTCTTCTTCAGCATTGGTTGCTCAAGATGGGATTGGTGATTATGACTGGAGTGATCAGATTGAAGAAGGTCCCAATGCAGCTTTTCTTGCTAGTGAAGCTTCTAAAGAGCATAACTTTGCTCTTATGGCCTATGCTTCATCTTACGGTTCGATTTCGAGGTATCTAATGATTCTAAAATTCTACTTGTTCTTTTAAATCATGTCAAGATAACTTAGAATCACAAAAGGCTATTATTGCAAGTTTGAGAAAAGAAGTAGATAGACTTTCACTTGATAACTTAGGTTATAGAGTTGGTCTAGAGAGTGTGGAAGAAGCTAAATTTCTGTATTAAATGTGAGTTTGAGTATGTAGATAAGATTAATATACTAGGTGGTGAAATTGATCTTAAGGACAGAGAGATTAAGATGCTTAAAGAGAAACTAGAAAAGGCAGAGAGTGTAAAAGAAGAAGCCACGAAAGAAAAGAAAAACATGTTGTTAGGGTTGCTAAAACACAATATGCTTCGATCTAGTAAATAAGCCAATTGGTCAAAAACTATTCAAGGAGGATATTGGTCTTGGTTACAACAATATGCCACCACCCTCTCTGATGAAACATGCACCACCTGCAAAAGAACTATCATTTAGTAGTGAATTCAGTTTTAATAAACCTTTAGAAGAGATTAGTAAGATGAAACACCTAAGATAGGTTCGATAAGTCATCGATGCTCCCACAATTGAAGATATTGGGAATCAACAATATGCCACCACCCTCTCGATTCGAGGAAGATAGATCCGATAATCAACTAAGCGAATCAACGAAAAGATAGAAAAAGTTAAGAAAGTTGATTCGAACAAGCCAACCTTGTGCCTAGATTTGGAGCTCAAATTGCTAAGAAAGTTGTAGAGTACAAGGAAATACCTAGGAACAAATGAAAAGATATATACCTAGGGAAATCGGAGAAACTTTAATGGACTAATTTCTAACAGATTAGGAGATGAGTTTCAATGTGTTAAGAAGGCTTGTTATACATGTGGTAGTTTTGAGCACTTACAGAGAAACTGTTATAAAACCAACCACAAGTTTGGAATCATTGGAGGAGGGTAAATCATCAAAACTTTTCAAAGAAAACAAACCCTCATCCTAACAAAAACATGATTCCTAGAGTAGTGTTAATGAGGAATGGGAATACAAAGTCAATAGTCATTCTTTGCACCCAAATGGGTTCCAACCATCGCTAAGCAAAATGTAAACACGGCCAAGCAAAATCAAACCATCGCTAAGCAAAATATCACCACCGATACAAAAGAAGTTTTAAAATTCCAAAGGTGATTCTCGACACGATGGTTGGAAACCATTTTATGTTGTTAAGGCCTCGACTAGTTGGCAATGGAAGCCTAAGACCAAGGTTTTACATAATGTCAGCTGTGCATCAATGGACCTAAAGAAATTTGATTATGTTGATGATGTAGGCAGACCAAGTCGAGATTGGCTTGGGTCCACAAAAGGAACTAATTTGTTTAAATTCATGTGCAGGGCAATCTACAAGATGAGCTAAAAGACAAAGGAATTTTTGATAGTGGTTGCTCTGGGCACATGACTTGGGATGGGAGCAACCTGGAGGATTTTGAAGCTTTTGATGGAGGATATGTGGCATTTGGCAATGATCCAAAGGGTGGAAAGATACTTGGCAGAGGCACAATCAGAACAGGGAAATTAGACTTTGAAAAGGTCTATCAGTACGAGGACTAAAGTACAATTTATTCAGTGTTTCTCAAATGTGTGATAAGAAAAACTGGGTACTTTTTGGGGAAACTGAGTGTGTGGTGTTGTCACCTGATTTTAATATGCCTAATGAGAAATTTGTGCAGTTAAGGATACCTAGGAAAGAGAACATATATTGTTTTGATCTTAAAGATGTACTTCCTAATAGGTCCTTAACTTGTTTGTTTGCTAAGGCATCAGTTGATGAGTCTAGATTGTGGCATAGAAGATTGGGTCACCTTAATTTCAAAACAATCAATAAACTTGTAAAGGGCAACTTAGTGAGAGGGTTACCTTCTAAGGTTTTTGAATGTAAGGAACTTTGTGTGGCTTGTCAGAAAGGAAAACAACATAGAGCTTCTTGTAAGTCCAAAACTGTAAACACCATCACACAACCACTGTTTATGCTTCATATGGACTTATTTGGACCTACCTTTGTCAAAAGTTTGAACCATAAGCAGTACTGCCTAGTTATCACTGATGATTATAGTAGATTTTCTTGGGTATACTTTTTAGCTGCTAAGAGTGAGACTAGTGAGATCCTCAAGAGTTTCATTACTAAGATAGAAAATCTAGTAAACCATAAAGTCAAGGTAATCAGATGTGATAATGGAACTGAGTTTAAGAATGATGTGATGAATCAGTTCTGTGTAGCTAAGGGTATAGAAAGACAGTTTAGTGTTGCTAGAACACCACAATAGAATGGTGTGGTGAAAGGAAAAATAGGACACTAATTGAGGTCGCTAGGACAATGTTGTCGAATCTAAGTTACCAACTACCTTTTGAAATTTGAAGTCGTAGGCCTTGCATGTTATGTGAGAATAGAAGTAAGGTAGTGAAGCCTCATAACAAGACCCCCTATGAGTTGTTACATAATAGGAAGCCTATGATTGCATTCCTAAAACCTTTTGGGTGTCCTGTTACTATCTTGAATACCATAGACTACCTAGGTAAGTTTCAAGAAAAAGCTGATGATGGATACTTTTTAGGCTATTCTTCTAATAGTAAAGCCTTTAGAGTATACAATAGGAGGACTAGGATTGTTGAAGAGAACTTACATGTTCAATTTAGTGAAGAGACTCCTAGTGTTGAGACTAAAGGACCAGACTGGCTGTTTAACATTGATATGCTAACCAAATCTATGAATTATGAGCCTATCATTGCAGGAACTTCCACTAATGTTAATGCAGGTACACAAAAGGATTATGATGCTTAAACAATTTCTAAGGAAGCGATTCTCCAAAGGAGTTCTATTTGGTTGAAAAGTGGAAAGTCGGTTCTATCTCACCCATCATTGATAAGCAAGGTCCCACCGATGATGATGCATTGAATCTTGGAAGCAAAGTTGATCATCATCAAGATAAGGATGAGTTGTTGAAAGATAACTCGATGTCGGTAGAAGAAATTGAAAGAAAGAAAAGGCATGATGAAAGCAATCGCTAAGCCTAATGAAAGCACGGCTAGGAATAATGAAAGCTTCGCTAAGCCAACTTCTACCACCTACAAGTGAAACCCTACCGCAAGTCTTGGTGATAGTACTTTCTTTGGACCAACTGCAAAGCCATTATTTGGTGAAGAGGAGTATCCACATGATCCTGACATGCCTGCTTTGGTAGATATTGATACTCCTACTGATGATGAAGACATGGATGATTTCTTCAATGCTGATTTTACTAATTTGAACACTGTCATTCATGAAAGTCCAATCACTACCACAAGGATTCACAAGATTCATCCTAAGGAACAAATACTTGGAAATTTGAATACTCCAGTTCAAACAAGAAGCAAGGTTAAGAACACTGAAACCTTTCCTGAGCAAGGTTTCTTTGCAAGATCACTTCACAAAATAAATAGTCATAAAGATCGCAAAATTGCTGTTTGCTTGTTTTCTGTCTCAAAAGGAGCCCAAGAGAGTGGAAGAAGCTTTGTCGAAGAAGGATGGGTAGAATCAATGCAAGAGGAGCTTCTACGTTTAAGCTTCAAGAGGTTTGGACATTGGTTGACCTTCCTAATGGAAAGAGGGCAATTGGGACAAAATGGGTGTTCGAAATAAGAGGATGAAAGAGGAATAGTGGTAAGGAACAAATCAAGGTTGGTTGCTCAAGGATACACACAAAGCGAAGGTTTGGATTATGATGAAGTATTTGCTCAGTTGCAAGAATTGAGGCTATTAGATTATTTTTAGCTTATGCTTCATTCAAGAATTTTGTGGTGTATCAAATGGATGTTAAGAGTGCCTTTCTGTATGGCACAATTGATGAGGAGGTTTATGTTTGTCAACCTCCGGTTTTGAAGATCCCGATCATCGACAAGGTTTACTGAGGTGAGGAAGGCTATGTATGGGTTGCATCAAGCTCTAGGGCATGGTATGAGTGCTGTCTACTTATTTGATGGACAATGGATTTAAAAGAGGTTGATTGATAAAACTTTGTTCATTAGGAAGCACAAGGATGATATTTTCTTGGTTCAAGTCTATGTAGATGACATCATCTTTGGCTCAACTAATAAGGAGCTATGCAAGGATTTTGAGAAACTTATGCATGATAAGTTTCGGATGAGTTCTATGGGAGAACTCACTTTCTTTTGGGGCTCTGAGTTCAACAAAGGGGTGATGGTATCTTCATTAGTCAAGACAAGTATGTAGAGATATTTTGAAGAAGTTTGGGTTTCGGGATGTGAAGAGTGCTAGTACACCTATGGAGACACGAAACCATCGCTACCAGATGATGGAAGTCCCAAAGTTGATTTGAAGTTGTACAGGTCCATGATTGGATCTTTGATGTATCTCACTGCATCTAGGCCAGATATAATGTTCTCAGTCTGTGTGTGTGCAAGATTTCAAGTCACACCAAATACATCACACATGAATGCTGTTAAGAGGATCTTTAGATACCTTAAAGGTCATCCTAAATTGGGCCTTTGGTATTCTAAGGACTCACCTTTTGATTTAGTGGCCTATACTGATAGTGACTATGCTGGTGCTAGTTTGGATAGGAAATCGACAACTGGAGGATGTCGGTTTTGGGAAGCGAGACTAATTTCATGGCGGTGTAAAAGCAAACTATTGTGGCAAATTCTACAACTAAAGTCGAATATGTGGTCTGCTTGCTAGTTGTTGTGGTCAAGTTCTTTGGATTCGAGAATCAATTCTTTGGATTTTGGGTACAACTTTATGCATACTAAGATTTACATTGATAATAACAATACAATTTGCATCATTAAAAATCTGTTTTACATTCTAGAACTAAACATATTGAGATAAGGCATCATTTCATTAGAGATTGTAATGAGAAAAGGTTGATTCAAATGGTAAAATCCATCTTGATTTCAATGTTCTTGATCTTCTCACTAAAGCTTTTGATGTGGGAGGTTTGATACCTTGTAGTTAGTATTGGAATGATTAATCTCTAAATCTCAACTTGTTTTGTAAAAGTTTGTATAAGTATTGATTTGTTATTATGTGATCTTAGTATTGCTATTCTTGTTTCTAACCATCGATAGTTATGTTCAAACCACTGTTTGTTGCTTTGTGTTCCCACTAACCATTTTGCAGACATATGGAAGTTAATCATTGATGCAAGAGAAGTACATTAAGAAGTTGTTCATTAAGTCAAGAAACAATGTACAGCAGACAATCAACTTCAAATGACATAAAAGAACATTCCTATCATCTATTACAAAAGCTGGTGGTTCTACATATCTTGCACAAAGAAGAAGCTACAGATGCAAATGGAAAGATGGATTGATGAAAACGAGGATGGATGCTTTTGTGATATGAGAAATCTTCAGTTGTTCCATCTACTCGTTCCACCATAAAGCAACTATTCCATCTTCCCTTTTCCTTTTCCCTTCACCTCTGCACCCTTGCCCTTTCCCTTCCTTCCATGGTTTGAAGAACCAGATCCTGGAGCAGGAAGACCAATCACCACCTCTCTGTTCTTTGGGAGTGGTGGATTTCTGGCACGTGGCCTTGGTTGGGGTTGGGATGGTGAAGGTTGTGCTGAACTCTCTGCTTCCTTCCTCACCAATCTATTGAAGATTGGCTCTAGGCGCTTAGTAGAGTCATCTGAACCCCTAGATGAATCACTAGGATCCACCACACTATCATCTTCAGATGAAGGGAGAAAGGGGGACTTTCTAGGTCGTGGTTCATCTTGATGAGGGTAACGAAACAATGGGTGAGAATCATCACTTGATGATGATGATGATGATGATGATGAAGATGAGGAGGATGTTAGATTGATGACTTCTGGTTGATTATACATGCTGGTTGTTGTTGATTGTGGCTTTTTGAGAAATTAGGGTTTGGAAGTAACTTGGGTTAATTGGTGTGTGTTACTTGTGCCTTGGGATTCTTTTATAGGCAGAGTAAATGGTATTAGTGAGTAAATGAGGGGAAGGTATAAGTGGGTGAGGAGTTAATGAAGTCTTTTGACTTTGAAAAAGATTTCATACCGGAAGTTGACCATATTGACTTGGACTTTAGCACATTGGCTGACTTGCTAAGTATATGGAACCACTTTTAGTTCTACTCTAACCACTGCTAACATTAACCTTCTTTTCAGTGCTTGGTTTATGTTTGTGATATGCAGATATGAAGGATAGTTGTGAACTTTGGAGCTTTTGGTTTGGAGATTTTGCTTTGGACCTTGGAGCTTTTGTATATAAAAATAAAATAAAAAAAATAAAAAAATGTTCATTGTTGTAATCCTTCATATGTTTGTGAGATATCACTCAGATTGACAAAGATTTTCTTGCTATATCTTTTGGTCAACTGATTGGAGTGAAATTGTGTATCCACTGCTAGTGTTTTCAAACCACTGATAGAGGTCTTCAAACCACTGCTAGTGTTGCTGATTTTTTGGATACTTAAGGGGCTGTTTGGTAACTTTGGAGAAAACACGTTTATATCCCCAAATCACTGATAGGTCATTTACTTGATCTTCAAATCACTTCCAATTGGCGCTTTACATAAACCTAAACCACTTTCATCTGTTAAATTTACTAATCCCACATAACTCACATCATCGATCATCATGCCGAATCAATATTCCAACACTCATAACCTAGTTGCTAATTTGATCAAGAACAATCGATCTGAAGGTTTTCATCAAATGATTGATTTCCTTATTCACAATCCTATTCACTTTGCCTTAACTGTAGCACCAACCATTCTTAAAGCCTATATACATCAATTCTGGGGGAATGCTAAGCTTGAGGAGGTCGATGGAGTAGAAGTTTTAATCTTGTTGTGGATGAGAATGATATCTTGGTTAATGAGGACGTTATTAGAAGGGTTTTGAAGTTAGATGATGCTGATGGTGTTGTTAATCTTTCAGATGCTGAGATTTTTGTTGGTTTAGAGAGGTTAGGATATACACACAGGGGAGACAAGGTAAATATTTTTAAGAGCATGTTTTCACAACAATGGAAGTTTTTGATACATACCTTGTTGATGTGTATAAGTAATAAGACCATTGGATTTGATGACTTCCTTCCAAAATTGCTCCGCTATCATTTGTTTGTCGATGGGAGGAAGTTTAATTGGTCTAGGATGATTTATGAAGGGTTTGTGCAGAATATTAGGAAGAAGGAAAATATTTCTTATATCCTAGGTTTGTGCAACTGATTGTGGAAAGTCAAATTGAAGAACCTGTTGAGCATTCTAGGGAGTATGAAGTGCATTATATGCTTCCTAAGGTTTTCGCACATATGAGGAATCAGAAACCAAATTTTCAACCAAGAGATGTTCCTTTATTCCCCCATATGCTTACTTTGCCTGCTATTCCTGAGTTTGATGAAGGTCTTGAATCCCAACCCTTAGAACCTGAACCCACTGCTAGTACACCTCAACCCACTGATAGTGCCATTGTTCCCACTGTTAGTGAATCACAACCCACTTCTAGTCAAACCCAAACCACTGTTACACCAATCTTATGGACTAGGAGAAAGAAGGGCACCAAGCTACCTCAGGCTGGTGTTAGTGGTGTTGTTCATGAGGCTGTCACACGGAGTGGAGGTGACATGATTGGAAGGGCTTCCACTAATGATTCATGCTTAGATGCTGGTCAGGATAGTGGAAACATCATTAAGACCCAACCTTTGGCAACTTCTAATGTGGAGAGTTCCTTGGAACTTAACACAGGTGGAGGAATCCCTAGCCAACTGGATCACTTAGGGTGCATAGATGATCATGCAAGGTCTGGTGCTATGTTTACTTTATCCAAGGATTCACCTCTCGAGCGATTAACACATTTCAAGTGATGAGGATAGTTTGGAACGACATCGAATTGACGGATCCTAAGGCGGTACATGGTGACTTTTCAATGAACCACCTCTCGGACCCGTTAACACAGTCGAAGTGGGAGGATATTCTTGAACGTTTTAATGAATTGACGGCTAAGTGCACTAAAATGGATGATACAATCTCAAGTCTTCAAGAGTTGGTGTGTTTGAGGTAAAGAAATTAGAAGGTGAAGCATAGGATGTTTGTATTGGAGAAAGTGAGAAGACACAGGGTTCTTGTTTTAAGGCATATGAGGAGGATGAAAAAGAAGGTGGACTCCTCTCCAGCTCTGAATGTGGAGAATGTAACCAAACAGGGGAGGAGTGAAGGCATGAATTCAGGGGAGGCTGTAGATGTGCATATGGAAGAGGATGTGGATAGTGGAGATCAAGCTGCACAGTTTGTGGTATCTGATAAAGATGGGAATGAAGCTATTCTTGAAACTTTGAAGACTGTGGTAGAAGATGAGGTGTTGCAGGACACAACCACTGATAGTGTGTCTGCAACCACGGCTAGTCTTATTGAAACAACTGCTGCAGTTTCAGATAAGGTAATCATACCCACTGCTATCATAACAACTTCTACAATTGTTACAACCACCTCTGTATCACCACCCAAATCAAAAGAAGTTGAGAAAGAAGCTGCAAGTACATTGATAAATCTTAGCAAAACCTCAACTAACCCTACACCCATCATTGCACCTTCATCTCTTAAATCTACTGCAAACAAACCCAAAGGTAAAAGTTTAGTTATTGGTGAGCCTTTGAAGAAGAAGGTGGCTCAACCAGACATTGGAAAGGGTAAAGGTATTGCAGCACCTATTTTAAAGTTTAAAAGTGTAGAAGAACAGATTGCTTATGATGAAGAGTATACAAGAAGAATACATGCTGAAGAGGAAGCAGTTGCAGAGAAAGAAAAGCAAGAAGAGGAGGAGGCTAGTCAGAAATGGTTAGCTAAATGGTATGAATCACAAAACTATCTGCAAGCTTCTAATCAAATACAGGATGAGTATACTACTCAAGAATGGGCATTGTTAGATGATGAGGAAAGAGCTAGAATCTTGGGTGAATGGGCAAGGAGGATCAGTATGGAAAAGAAGCAAGTTAAAAGGAAGAAACCTCCTACAATTCGTGAGATGAGGAATGTACTGATGAAGATTATTAAGAATTCAGGCATACATATTCCTGACAATCTTAGTAAATGTTCATTTGAAAGAATTCATGAGCTTTATCTGATGTGTATGAGGATTAATAATGATGATTTTTGTCCAATGAATTCTGAAAAAGAAGAAGAGTGGATTCAAAGTAGACATAAGAGAAAATCTAGATTCAGGAGATATCTGGTTCTAAAAGGCTGAAAGTGATTGAAGATAGTAATAAAATTATCTCTTATGTGTTTGAGCTTAATGGAAGTGAAGGATGTTGGAAAATTCAAAGACTCAATAATGAAGTTTCGAGTTTAATAAATTTTCACAGATGCTTCAATATTTGGATAGAGATGATTTAATGAATCTTTGGATGCTTTACAAGAATAAGTTTGGTGATGTACATCGGATGATTATCATGAGAGGCGGTTTATCATCACTTGAAGATTTTGTTTGAACCAACTCATGATGAACACGAATGGAAAGGACTCTACAATGGTCAAGTTACAAGATGGTTTTTATATCAAACTTGTGGAGTTCATGTGTTAGCGTATGCGGAGAAGTTATTCATATGCTTGTAGAAGGTGATTATCCCAAATTGAATAATTATCCAGGAGTTATTGCTCAGATGGTGAAGCCTGGTGGTTTGAAGATGTTGATGCCCTATGATGGTCAAGCTTAAAATTTGTTGCTGAAGTATGAGAAAATTCTTAAATCTAGTAAGTGTTTGGCTACATCCTCCAATTCAGGTGTTTTGAGCTTAAAGGAAACTTGAGAATTCTATTTGAATGTATCAAGTTTAGGGGAGGATTGTTGGGTTTTAGGTTCCTTGGATCAAGAATTATTCTAAGTGTTGGAACCACGGACAGAGTTGGTGAAACCACGGACAGAAGAATGAATCCACTGTTGAAGACAAACCGCGGCTAGTAGTATTGTGTAACCACGGATATTGTATTGTAACCACTGCTAGTCTTGTATAGTCGGTTTAATATTTTGTATTAGATAAATATGGAAAAGATATTTATCTTGTAGGTTACGTATTGTATTATGTAAAGGACTCCTTAGCCTATAAAAGGAGGTCCTAGGGTAGATTAGATATACGTATGTTTTATATCTAAGGTCGATACACTTCAAGGTTGTAAAACCCTAATCTTGGTTAGAGTATTCAGTATTAATAATAATATTGAGGTGTTGAATGTTCATTGTTCTTCTTCTTAAGATTAAGTATTAAATTGGGATCAACACACGTGATACTTAATAAGTCTTTCTCATTAAAGTCGGTTTCTATAAAGGATCGTTTGCTCAATCGGGGGACAAAGACTCGGAGGAAAGGAACAACCGCCGATACGAAACCCAAAACCAATCGACTCGGAGAAGGCACTGGAAACTCCACCGGTGTCCGAGGGGTCAACGGGGACAAAGACTCGGAGGAAATATACCACCACGATATGGAACCCATCACCAACCCCTTGTTGATTCTTGATATTCTTGGGATACTTTTCTCGATGATGAACTGCTGAAAGTGAAGATGTTATTTTATCGGCAGGGAAGAAGTGGACGTTGAGGTTCAATCTAAACAAGAACCCAAGCTCGATCACTGAGGAGCATCTTGAATCACCATTCTAGCGACAATAATGACTCGACTCCTTTTCCTCCACCGATGAATTCAAAAGATTTGATAATATTCTTCCACTCACCGAGAGGCGGCTTGTTGATGGATCACCAAAGCTTCAAGGAAGCTATACTCCGGTCATGAAACATTGTGGGAACAACACACCGAGGTTTGTTGCGATTATGCGATCCGAAAAGGCGAGGTACAAGCCTTTGATGAAAACGTTCATGAGCAGGGGATCGATGTATGACACTCTTCTGATGGATGACAACTTGGATAACTTTCTCGGCACCTTCGAGGTGTTGGCACTAAGATAGATGAAATCATGGAATTTGTCAAAGAATACCCAGTACTCAACTCTAAAGTCTTTGAAGGCTCTCGAGGCCTACTTGAAACAATCCTCCAGCCTCACTGAACTGATCGACATGCTTAAATCTGCAAATGTTCAGGGTCTTCAATCTTCAGTCCAGTCTATTCAAGCTACATTGGGCTATGTGGATACTCAGATGGCTACTTTGGCTCAAGCATCTTCTTCCTTGGCCTGGAATCTCGGGCCCAGAATGACTACTTTGGAAGTATCTCAGGCAAATTTGGAAACAAAAGTCACTGGTATTCAAACCGATACTTCAGATATCGATACTTCAGATATCAAGGCAATGATCACTGAAATTTATCAGGCTTTCAAGGGTCAAGCAACTCCGTCCCCTCAAAGCACCCACACCAACTCTTGCCTCACCGACGCTCCCAACGGCAGTTGAGGGGAAAATACTCATGAAGAAACTCCTCTTCACACCGAGGGGAGCCAACACCACCGAGATCAAGCTCCAATATCATCATCACCACAGGTCCCACTGTACCTATCTCATCAATCCCACCATCAACATCAACAACAACAACAATGACGGTGATCACACCAATAACAACAACAACACCATACGGTAGCATCTTCTTCTTCATGCCGGGACAAAGGAAAAGGCATAATGACGACACCACCGAGCACGAGAAGATTCCCTTTAAGATCGGCAACACGAGTACTGCACACCACAACAGACTAAGTTCATACCTTGCTAAGGAGGAAAGGAAAAGAAACTTCTTGAAGAGGAAAGAAAAGAGAGAAGCTTGGTACAAGTAGTTCTTGAGGAAGCTAAAAATTGGAATAGATGCTAAGAAGCTTGAAAGGGACGGGAAGGATGAAGTTCAAGGGCGCTCGAGGCGGAAAAAATGGTGAAATGAAAAAGCGGTTGGAAGAAAAGAACAAAAGAACTGCACCATCGGAAAGCAAGAATTGACCATTACAATTGGACAATGACAAGCGTAAGACCGCTCGAGAAGATCATCGATGTCAAAATCATTCCCGTGTCTAAACCACGGCAATGAGCGTCTCTGGGGATGATAAAAGACATTTCGAGGTTCATGATCCCTAAAATTCATTGACTTTGGGATCATCGAACTCGATGAACTCGGTCCAATAATTGAAAAGAAGCAAAATGTGGTGGTTAAGGAGGCGATGAAGATGCTCGATAAAAGGTATGAAAGACCGAGGGATGCACCAACACAGCTGGGATTGACCTTCCTTAACTACACCTCAAGGATCTCAACCACAATCATCCACCGGCAAAAGGAAAAGAGTTGAGTTCGGCTGAGATTAAAGTGCTAGGACTAGAATGCAACAGGAGCTGCTGAAGGTGTGAAATTCGTGAGCTGTGCTGTAATTGAAAAGCACGAAGAGGTTATTCCACATTGATGTCTATCGAAACCCAACATTTCAAAGATGGAGTGACATTGATCGTGCGGTGTGGTCGCAATGCTAAGACATATACCGTGACCTCTCAAATTGAGACTCTTGCAAACGTCGGGTTACATGCGAGACCTAAACGCCAAGATAAGAGAGCACCACGACAGAGAAACACTCATCACCAAGAAAGTAAAGCTTGAAGCACTGCGAATCCAACGGGTGACATCATTATCTTTTGTACTAGTGATAGGAACCTTGTAATTTGATCAATAAGCGATGTATGTTTTGTTAAAATATTCGGTGTTCCTTATTGTATTCATTAGTACATTCGGTATAAGAAGAAGCCATTTGCTCACTTACACCGATCAAACACTTAGGCTATTTGTATATACAAATAGGGGAGACTGTTGGGTTCGATAAATACCCAAACCCTTAATCTAGGATTTGAATAGAAAATAACCTAAGTGCTTGACCGTTAAACACTAACAGTCATCGAGTGCATAGTCTCTCGGTGAGCCATCTTCGAGATGCTCGAAGAGACATAGAAGAAGTCTCTCCACTCGAAGGTGGAACTTAAAGGGTGAAGGCGAGTCAAGAAGAAGATGGTGGACTCGAAGTGATGACAATAACTTCATTGAATCCTCAAACTTCTCTCCAACTACAAACACGAAGACAAACCAAAGCAAGGCGAAGACTATGAAGGCGAAGAATGGGCGGGACAAAGCGGTTATGCTTGAGCGATAAAGGCAGTACTTATCTTCAAGAAGTCAACCTTCTAAAAGGCTCGACATCAAGATCGACATGAAGAAAGTGACTTGGTCCCTTTACCTAATATAGTCTTTAGAAATGAGACAAAATACATCAAGATTTTGTCTTACATAATTGTCGGTTGTCACTTAGGAAGAGTTAAAACTCATACCGTATAAATAGCATAAGAGATGGAGTGAAAGGTTGCTTGTGAATTGTAAAACACACATACACATGAAGCCATCTTTCACTCCTCCAATCTAACAACCCCGAGATAACTCGGTGGGTACTTGTAGTTGTGCTCGGACTTAGCTTTGAGCTTAGAGAGGAGTTGCAAACACTTTGTCATTTCAATCCCTAGTCTTGTTCCGCAAGCACTAGGGTAGCGATTCTTCGATTCATTTATAATAAGAATATGGCGTTGAAAATTACTCTTGTGTTTTATTTATATCTTTTCAGTCATTGATTCACTATTAGTTTTGTTTACTTTACTTAAACTGTTTTTATACTATAGTGAATAGGGAACAACACCCATTTCAAAGGCACATGCAAACACACCCACTAAAAACGCATATCAATATTAATGATTAAAATGAGTAGTGACCGAATGAATGAGAAGCCTCTTACCAGCGTCCAAATTTTATGTTTAGACATCCAATATCATTAGCAACAATCCTAATAGCTTTCCAAACAAACTAAGTGTTTCAATTCTTCATACCTAATGATGAGACAACAATTAAGGATACATAGTAACCCTTCATACAACATATATATATATATATATATATATATATATATATATATATATATATATATAATATATATATATATATATATATATATATATATATATATATATATATATATATATATATATATATATTGCTCTATAACCATTTAACTAATAACTACAATAAACTTATATCCTATCATTCCTCAACAATATAATACAGTATATATGAAAAAAATGTATCTCCATGGTAAGAAAGCATCGAACTTGGTAATCTTTGTAACCTTTAAGCCATAACATTTAAATCTAAAATAGTTTAAGGAAAAACAGTGAATACATATATATTCCCGAAAGAGCTGCAATAAGTGGAAGGATGACCACACAATCGAGCTTGATGAATACGTATATTCCAGAAAGAGCTGCAATTGATAGTATTATCCTATTGACTACATTGGCATATCATACGATAATATCATAACGTTACAAATATTGTTAGGAATTAGAAATTCCGGTATTAAAGAGTCGGTCACCTCAAGTATATGTAATCGTTAGAAAGCTCGTAGTCGTAGTTCTTTTAAGTTAAGTAGTATTTAGTTAAGTAACACCGTGGAGGGACAGACGGGTCTTTACCTGTATGCACGATCCACGACCCGATGTGTGGCGATTTATGTAAGACTATAAATACTCTCTACCTCCCAAGGTAGAGAGTTGGAGCTCATAATAAAATTTTCTTTCTCTCACTAAAGTTCCCTAAACCTCTAACTTTCTCTCTAGAATTCTACTTATCGCCACCTTGTTGTTATGGTTTGATGTGTATGTGAAAACTAATATCCAACAATTGGTATCAAGAGCCATGGTTAGATCATATCTTGCACATCTTTGGATTTCTAGTGGTTTTAGGTGGTTTTGAGTTTGAAAAAGTTTAGTGGTTTTGCATCATTTGGGTGATTTCTAGTGTTAAAGTTTGGATTTTGATAGTACTTTTATGTTTAGAATCATCACAAGTGTTTAGGTTTTGATTTGGTAAGCTTGAATCATCGTGGTTGGGTAGTTTTGGATTGAAAAGTGATGTTTTGTGGTTTTCTTGCTAGCGACTTGACATTCGGACTTCATTCTTCGTAGCGACTTGCTTTGCAATTTCGTGGCGAGTTCGATTTTGGAGCTAGCGACTTAGATCTAGCGATTAACGGTACAAGTAGTGGACTCTCCACTACGGGTAGCGACAGTGGTAGCGACTTGGTGCATGTGAGTTGCTCTTTAGCGACTTGTATCTTTAGCGACTTGAGTGGCAATTCTTGCCAAAATTTTGCTAGCGACTTGAGGCTTAGCGAGTTACTACTTAGCGACTTGCATTTGTCTAGCGACTTGGGACTCTAGCGACTTAGTGGTGTAGCGAATTAGGTGTTAGCGACTTGGTGCATTATCTTCTAGCGACTTGGGTGATTGTTTACGGTTTTCTCTTGATTTAGTAAAATCCGTGAAAGAATCTATTTCCGGTTTAATCATAGAGTTATAAAATCCGTATAATCTGTTAACATGTCTACCAACGTTCCTACTATCATCTCCTTTGTTGCCGAGGATGTTCAAGCGGTGGCTCGGATACTCGTCCACCCATGCTTGAGCAGGCCGACTACGATTCTTGGGCTCAACGAATCAGTTGTCTTGCCTTGGAAAGGAAAATGGTGTCAACATTCTCAAATCAATTGATGAAGGACCGTATCGAGTTGAGGCGACTAGAGATATACTTGATACTAATGAAGATGGAACTCCTATTTACGGAATGGACGGACCTAAAATGTATGATGAGCTTGATGATAAGGAGAAAAGAGATTCGATGCGAGATATCGGGGCTTAACATTGTTCTTCAAGGTCTTCCTAAAGACATCTACAAGGCGATCAATCACAACACGAAGCAAAGGCGGTATGGGATAATGTCAAGATGCTTCTCTCGGGTTCGAATTAACTATGGAAGGCAGAGAATCACAACTCTATGGCCAATTTGAACACTTCAAGATGAAACCGGATGAGAGTGTCTATGAGTACTATGTGAGATTTCATAAGTTGGTGAATGATATGAGGAACATCAAGATGACTATGCCTAACATTCGATTGAACTCAAAATTTGTGAACAACATGAATCCCGAATGGCACAAGTTTGTCACCTCTGTGAAGCTCACTAAAGGATTGAAGAATACAAACTATGAGCAACTCTATGCCTTCCTCCTTGAGAATGAGAGACATGCCATGTTTGAAAAGAGGATTCTTGATCGGTTCAAAGGTCGGGAGAAACAAGCTCTACAAATGATTCAAGCGCCTTCTTCACAAATGATGGGACTACCACCAATGCTTCTCAAGTTGCACCCACGAAGATGATAATCACAAACCCATTTCGATCCAAGGTTCAAGCAACTGATGCAAATCTTGTCATGGAACATTTCATCACTCAACCGACACTCATGGTTAAAGAGAACAGGACACTTTCACCTCACACCAACAAACTTCACACTGCAATGAGATCCGAACCGCCTCAATCTTCACAACCATGCTTTGATCGAGATGGGAAAATTATGGGGCAACCGATTCGGGAAAGACAAGTATGATCGGGGAAGAGGCGGGCTGGTAGAGGTTATGTTGGTAACGAATCGAGGAAGGAATGGTAACCAAGGTCAAGCTAAGCCGATCAAATGTTATAAGCGTGGTGGTGAGGACACATTGCAAGCGCACATCTCAAAGCGTCCACAGAATCTTGATTACTTGAGAGATAAGATCTTGCTTGTACAAGCTCGGGACAATGGTCTTGCTTTGGATGAAGAGGAATTGTTGTTTCTAGGCGAGGGCAATGCCAAGACCTATGATGCGAGATGTGGATGAGCGGCCTATTCGGAGATAGGTCACAATCATCGAATGCCTTTCAAGTCGGCGATTGTGATGCATACGACTCGATGTGGATGATGGACCTCGGCACACACAATTTTTATGGCTAGCATTTCTCCAATGGTTTCTCCCAAGGTCTCTTCTTCACCACAAGTGGCCCTTCCAAAGACAAACTCATCTCGGAGGTACTAAAACTATCGATGATCTTGATGTGCAAAGATGCATGACAAAGTACTATCAATGAAACTATTGAATCAAATATTGAAAATATGGGTAATATCGACATTGTCCCATATGATCAATATGTGAAACAAAGTGAAAGTGAAGTTGTACCAAGTGATGCATCTTCTGCGATCAACAATGACTATGTTTTTGATGAATACTTGCATGTGCCCCTGATGATTACGTAATTTACGAACTAAATGCCTATAAAGAGCGTGTTGCTATTTATGAACAACGTGCAAAATTTGAGTTGACCACTCGTGAGCGGAAATGGATGACCAAGTGCGTACGGTCATTAGAAAAAGTAATTTTAGAGAAGAAGTATTGAAACAAGAATTAAATTCCTTGCAAGAAAAACTTTCTAAAAGCATTAAGCAAAAACAAGAACTTCAAGAAAATGTGAAAATGCTTAAGCAAGAATTTAATGCAAAGGAATCAAAACTCTTGAGAGACTTTTCTAATCTGAAAACTTTGAAAAACAAACTTGAAAACAAGTTGTACATACAAGGAAACACCATTGATTGCTCACATGGTCACTAAACATAGAGTTCTAGCGATAAGCATAGTGTTCCCATTATAGATAAACCCAACCACGAGTGCGGAAAGATAGCAAAAGCGGCTCAAAGTGTGATCTATGATGGCAATGAGATTCTTAAACCTAGACAAAAACCTAGTTGCGTTGAGTGCACTGAGAGGATGATAAGAAACTAGATGAAATCACTAGGGAAAAGATGAATAAGAAACTAAATGATCCTAAATGCAAAGAGAAAAAGTAATTATCACTCCTCATGACTACAAGAAGGAAAAGCTGGATTTCCTTGAACAAGTTTAAGCCTCGAGACATTGTTGACTCCCGAACAAGTCTTACGGAAAATGGATTTAGATAAGCGAGAAAGTTGAAAATATTGTTGAAACAAACCCTCCCTTTGGAAAATGCCTAGAAGCATTGTGTATCCTCCTAATACACCAATGCATCTTGTTCCTAGAACAATTGCCACTAAAAGCAAGACCTTAATTAGCCAATATGTTATATTTCAACTATTTGTTGATTTTGAGAAAACTTGCAAGAAAAGGATCACACCCTTTGGTATAAGCGAAGGAGAAAGGGTTTTGAGCAAATGAAAGAATGTTATTTAAGCGAGGTCATGCCTTTCTTTAAACTTCTAAAGATCACTTTGAGAGTCTTAAAAGGGATAGAAAGCGATATCAAGGGAATGGAAAAGGAATTTGATGCAATGATAGTTGAAGTTAGTGACTATGAGCGTGCACTAAAATATAATGAGATTGAGAGGAAGAACTTGCATACATTGAATGAGACTCTTATTCTTGAATGTGTTGCTCAAGATATGTTTTCTTGCTTCAAATTGCTCTATTAATGCTTCCAAATTTCATGAACTATCTGTTGCCACGAAAGTCTCCATGATCGTGTCATTGAGCTTGAAAAACTAATTCTAAACTAAGCGAGAAAATTGAGCTGGATGATCACGACAATTTGGTTAAACATTTTCTAAACTAGAAGTTGAGCATTTTAATTTACAACTAAAATATCAACATCTTAAAGAAAATGTCAAAACTTCAAATATCAAGACATCATCGGATGCTCGAGTTTGATGCGGTTTTCAAATTAACAAGCGTGATGAGCAGATTCAAGCTCGGTGCAACACGATCGAGAAAGTTGAAAGCCCAAATCTCTCAATTAAAGGGTCAAGCGAACAATATGACGGGCTCCCAAATGCCTCCTCCTTTAGATTCTCGAATTCTCAAGCGTTTCATCTTCAAAACCTAGTAAATGCTTTACAAAGGAAAGCGAAAGTTTTCTAGAAGAAAATGAAAAGGTTAAACGTCATTTCAATGAGTTATTTGAATCAATTAAGGTCACTCGTAACAAAATAACGAACAAATAGCTTCATTGCAAAGGAAATTGAGAATCGAAGAGTCGGGTAAAAGGGAAAATGCCAATGACCAATGGGAGAATGGTGTATCAAAGGTTCACTCTTGTAATAAATATGCTTTATGCGTGACATATGTCCCTCCTCATCTAAGGAACAACAAACTTGCTATTCAAACATACTTCTCATCTCTTAAGGATTGCTTAGAATGTCTGCGTGAGATTGTTGAAGAGGATAAGCTAGAGAAACCTCATGATAATGCAATTGGACATGCATGCTTATATGCCAAACGATCTCAAGAAATCTTAGAATGCTTGATCACAATATGCCCAAAGTCATTAGGTGAGAGAGTTAATCCTTTGATTCCATGCTCGATGCCTAATGCCAAGTATGATATGCATTCGATTCCCAATGTTTTGAATGTGAACCGTAGTGTGCCTTTAAGTAGTTCGATTCGGATCATCAATGCTAAGAAAGAGAACTCAAGTGTGCCTTCTAGGAGTACAAATCTCGGTACCTCTAGTTTTAAGAAAGTGAACCTTAGTGCACACGCATGTAGTTCGGATCGGCACATCTAAGCGGTGATGCAAAGAGTAGTTAAACCAACTAATGTTCCCATTCCTCTACAGAGTAATCGGTGACATTAAGCGGAGCGGTCAAAGTCTCAAGACAATACAAGGAATGATAGGACCTCTCAAGCTAAGAATGTGCCTTTGGAAGAGAGTAGAAGAACAATCTAGGAACTTTAAGCTTGAATTGAATAAAGCGAATCGTGTTGATTCTAGTATTAGCCATAGGCGTCTTGTAATTAATTCGAATTCGATACTATTTGCAAACCTTGTGCGATGTCGCTTGAATTACATTTCTAATCATGAATGTGGTGTTAATGTTACGCCTAATGATGTTAATTGTCCGATTAATATTGTTAATGCTAAAATTCATGCTAAGAAGGCTAAAAGGCAAAAGCGAAAGAAAGTTAGAAAGCGGTGGAAACCCGGGAAGAACATTGATAAAATAGGCTTTTATTGGATACATGTTGGTCATAAGACTAATCGAGATAATGCCCACTAGAAAATGGATGCCTCTTGGTAGAACTATTCCCTTAAGAAGTGATCACTGCTTGTGAGCAGGCTATCTGAGACACTAATCTTGCATCTATTCACAATGATTCCATTGCCTCACTACGATATGAATGCTTCTATTTACGATGTGGGTGTTCCAACCATTGTAACTAACCAAATGGAACCCATTCTTGCATGGGGATCCCAATTATCGATTATCCATTCTTATCATGTTCAAGCTGCGGATCGTTCAAATCGATTACGTGGTACACGGACTCAGTTGTTCCAAGCATATATTTGGAGACCGGTCGCGGCTCATGAACCGTGAGCAAATTCATCGGGGCTATTAGATTCGGTAATGATCATTTCGGTGCTATTATGGGTTATGGAGATTACGTTGTTGGTGATAGTGTCATCTCTAGAGTTTACTATGTGGAAGGTTTGGGTCATAATCATTCTCTGTTGGTCAATTACGTGATTACGATCTAGAAGTAGCCTTGAAAACATACACCTTTGTTAGAGATCTTAATGGTAAGGAAGCTGTTAAAAGGAACTCGTGGCTCAAATCTTTACACCATCTCTATCGATGACATGATGAGGGCTTCTCAATCGCTTGTTATCAAAGGCTTCAAAAACAAAGTCATGGTTATGGCATCGTCGTCTCAATCACTTGAACTTGGCACCATCAACGATCTTTCGAGAAAGGACTTAGTTGTAGGTTTACCTAGACTAAAGTATGAAAAGGATCATCTTTGTTCGACATGCCAATTGGGTAAAAGCAAAAGTTTGCCCACAAACACAAACCTACAATCTCAATTCTGAAGTTCTTCATACCCTTCATATGGATTTGTGTGGACCAATGAGAGTGCGAGAACATCTTTGGTAAGAAATATGTGTTGGTTGTGGTTGATGATTACTCTAGATTCACAGGTCAAGTTCTTAAGGACAAAGGATGAAACTCGATATCATCATCAAACTCATCAAGCATTGCGAGTTCGACTCAACAAAGCGATCGAATTATCCGAGCAGACAATGGGCGGGTTTGTTAACAAACAACTTAGTGACTTCTATGAAAGCATTGGAATCGACCATCAAAGAAGTGTTCCTCGAACTCCTCAGCGAGCGGTGTAGTTGAAAGGCGAAATCGAACTCTTGTAGAAGCCGCTAGAACAATCTTGATTTACTCAAAGGTTCCAATGTTTCTCTGGTGAAGCTATTGCCCTTTGCATGCTACACACAAAATCGTTCTCGATTCACTTTGTTCATGGAAAAACTCCATATGAACTTGTCCACAATAGAAAACCTAATCTCTCTTTCCTTCGTGTGTTTGGTGCATTGTGTTATCCAACTAATGAGGACAAGACTTAGGCAAACTTAGAGCTAAAGCGAGACATTGGAGTATTTGTAGGGTATGCTTCAAACAAAAGGGATACGAATCTACAACAAAAGAACCCGAAATATCATGGAAACAATTCACGTTACGTTTGATGGTGACCGGTCAAATGGCTCTGGACACTCCATTTCGGGACCCGCACTTCAAAAGCAGTCCCATTGGTTCATCCCTTGTTCCAAACTCTTCTCAAGAAACTCCATATGTACCTCCATCGAAGATGATTTAAAGAAATTGTTTGATCCTATGTTTGATGGCTGTATGATTCAATTACTAATGAGGTGTTGATCCCTACAACGAGAGGATGCTCATATTCACGTGAATGAAGTCAATCCCTCGGTCTCAATATCTTTAAGTCAAGAAGCACTGCTGTTGATCCTTGATCTCATCAACAAATCATCATTCTTCAAATGTACATCATGGAAATGTTTACGCATCAATGATGAAGTTAATCCCTTTGCTACTCACGAAGATGCTCCATTTGAAAACATATTTGCTCTGAATCATCATCGAACCATCTTCTTGAGGAGACATCGACTCGACTACCTCGGTCCCTCAACAAGCGCCACATGAACACCTCGAGAAAATGGACTCACGATCATCCATTAGACAACATCATTGGAAATCCTCTCGTCTGTATCAACCGGAAACAACTTGCAACCGATGCCTTATGGTGCTTCTTCAACTCCGTACTATCTAAGATCGAACCAAAAGATGTTAAAACCGCCATGAATGAAGATAGGTGGTTCAATGCCATGCAAGATGAAATTCATGAGTTTGATCGACTTGATGTATGGGAGTTAGTACACGCTCAGGCGTGCTATGATTATTGCTCTTAAATGGATCTTCAAAGTGAAACTTGATGAGCATGGTGATGTGTTGAAGAACAAGGCTCGATTAGTTGCTAAAGGATACCGTCAAGAGGAGGTATTGACTTTGAAGAATCTTTTGCTCCGGTTGCTCGAATCGAGGCAATCGAATCTTTCGGCTAATCTTGCTAGTAAGAACATGGTAGTCTATCGGATGGATGTGAAGGCGGCATTTACGAGCGGAGATCTTAAAGAAGTCGTCTCGTCGACCAACTGAAGGATTTGTGAATCAAGAGCATCCTACTCACGTTTATCGTTTGAAGAAGGCTCTTTACGGTTTAAAGCAAGCTCAAGGGCATGGTATGATACTTTGTCAAAGTTTCTTCTATCAACCGGATTGACAAAGGAGCGATTGATCCTACATTGTTCACCGGAAGTCGAGCAAACATTTAATTCATGTTCAAATTTATGTTGATGATATTATTTTGCCTCGGCAGACCCAATGGAATGTGATCGTTTTGAATGAAATGAGTTCAAAATTTCAAATGTCAATGATGGGACAAATGTCATTTTCTTGGGATTACAAATTTCACAAAGTCCGGAGGCATTTTCATAAATCAATCTAAATATGCAATGAGAGATCTTAAAGAAATTTGGATTTGATTCAAGTGACCTGTTGACACCCCATGATTGACCGAACCAAACTAGATGAGGACCACTCGGGGATCATGATTGACCAAACGAAATATCGTAGTATGATTGGATCACGATGTACCTCTTTGCTAGTAGACCGAGACATCTTGTTCATTGTTTGCATGTGTGCTAGATACCGAGCTAAGCCTACTAAAAAGCACCTTGAAGTAGTTAAGCGGGTCTTCGGTATCTCAAGGAACCATCAATATGGGTCTTTGGTACCGAAGGACACCGGTATGTCACTAACGGCCTATCACGGATCTTGATCATGCGAGGTTGTCAAGATACACGTCGAAATGCGTGCGGAGGTGCTCGATTTTGGGTGATAAGCTTGTGAGTGGTCTTCAAAGAAGCAAATGAGTACTTCTATTTCCTCTAGAGGTGAATACATAGCCATGTCATCTGTTGTGCTCAAATCTTATGGATGAGATCTCAATTATCGACTATGGCTTTGTATTCAACAAAATCCTACATCTTGTGATAATAAAAGTGCTATTGCTCTCTCATGCAACAATGTTCAACACTCAAGAGCAAAGCATATCGACATTCGACATCATTTCATCGGGAACAAGTGGAAAAAGGTGTGGTGGAACTCTATTTTGTGAGGTCGAATACCGGTTAGTGACATCTTCACCAAAGCTCTTCCAAGAGAGCGTTTTGAGTTTATTCTTCCACGTCTTGGCTTGAAAAGCCTTCAACGAAACACTCAAAGCGTCTTGGGAGGAAGGCGAGGAGTAAAGGTCTATCTTCATCTATCTCTTGTATATATCTATTTGAAAAACAAAATACAAAATTATAAAACCCTCAAAATCAAATAGAAAAATATAAAACTTTCAAAATCCATAAAAATTTGAAAAATTGAAAAATCTTCAAAAAATATTGTCATTTTGTCATGTTTCTCTCGATTCGATAATATCTACGGTCTTGATGTTGTCATTCAAAGAATGACACGGGACTTTAGATGTTGTTCAATTTTATTTAAAAAAAAAAAAAAAAAAAAAAAAAAAAAAAAAAAATATTTTGGGAGAAAGAGAAACAATGGTTTATTGTCATTTCGAGCAATAACCGGTTTTCAAAGAAAAAAACGAGCCATGTTTTACCATGTTTTCAAATTCCATGCTCGATTCTATAAACATTTATCTGCTGAAAACTAAATGCTTTGAAAAATAACTCGGTCTCTATTTTTGATAATCATCGGGACTTATTTGCAAAATCTCTATCTCTCAATCAACAACCTATGTCATTGATTGAGGGAGAATGATTTCAATTAAATTAAAAAGTTATTTGGCATTAAATTGTTTTCAAAAGATATACATGCATGTTTTATCAATGGAGTTTAAAGTCTTAAAATCCGATCCTTATCGGTTCAAACGCTTTCATAATCAAGTCACAATTCTCCTTAAAAGCTTTCAAAATCAATTTAAATCTATAAGAGATCACAAATCTCAAATGATTTGATAATTGTGATCGGGGAGAATGTGTGATTTAAATTGGTTTAAAGCGATAATTCGGTAAATGGTTTTATAAGGATGTACATGTTGTCCTTCCACATGTGACAAACGATTTCAAATTTTCAATGCACATGTTGAGGGGAGCATCTATCTTAAACCTATGATTTGAAGCGTGATCATTTATCTCAATGTGCGGGGTTCCTCTAGTATGTGCAAAACTCTTTTCTAATCTCGAGGCACATATTGAGGGGAGCAAAATTATGGAAACCTCATCCTTCCGGAAATGCTTTATCTTCTTGATTTGATCGGGAAGTGATGTTGATATCTTTAGAAAATGGTAATCAAAAAGTAAATTCTTCCTCTTGCCTCCGTGTGCAAAGCGATTTCAAACATTTGATGCACATGTTGAGGGGAGCACTGTTCTAAAACTATCAAAAACAATTCGGACACAAAATGTTTTGATAATATATCACAAGTATCTGGATTGATTTTCAAATGGTTTTCAATTGGTTCCAATGGCGGATGAACAATACCAAATTGACCGACCAACTTTACTTTATATGCGGTGATATAAGGATGATAAGGTTAGGTATGTGTTCCCATGATCCGCGAGCCGGAGGGATCTACCGAGGACAATCCACTAGTTAGTGTAGAAGTCCTTAGGTATGATGATAAAAGGAGAAAAGTGAGATATGGGAAGAGTGCGGATGAGATAGAGCAAATCTTGGAACAAACCCAACAAGGTTCTTGCTATGAAGTCTCGGTAAGCTTGAAGGGTTGAAGAATTAAAAGAATTGAATGAGAAAGGGTGAAAACAAATAGCCCTCCATTTATTCAACCTTAGAGGCGAAACGGGTTCACTTCATATACTCTTGATGGTAACATCGGTATTGAAGACAAGGCGTCATGGACCCGGTGGCCTTGCACTTCAACTTTCCAAACCACTCAAGTTCCTCTTAAAGGACTTGTTTCATTCTCACGGGAACCGACATTATCTATCGACTTTCTCTTAGAGATTGTTGATATTGAAGAAGGAGACCCTCTCCCTAGTCTCGACACGGGATCCAAATATGCACAAATTGAGTCTAGAGCCACGAGATCATCAATAAATCTCATTAGGACACTTTCAATGAAGACTCTCTGTTTCACACAATGTGGAAAGAGATTATATCTTGAGTCCTCGCATTATCCTTGTGGTATTGCCGAACATCCGAGTGATGTGTATACATATTCACAATGAAGATGGAAAGCCTTGGAGCCAACATCAAACAAGCTCACGGTAGGTGGCATGTGAGATCTATTATATGGATCAACCATGTGACAAGCGAGCAGAAACAATGGGGCGATTCAATCTCTTGAATCAATCTGGTTCGAGTTATGGATTGACGGATACCTTTGAAAAACCGGTCTTTGTGCTTAACAACTCTTTTCTTTAGCACATCGACCGTGTACTCATTTTCAAACCAAAGGTGTTTTATGATTGATAATTGATTTTCAATAAAACCTTCGTTGTATTGCAAAAACAATTTCTATTGAGCAATACGATTGTTTTCAAATCTCTTTTCATCAATCGGTGGACTTAAAATTATTTGGTTCACTCACTCCGTGTTGTCTTCTTTGAGATGTTCGGTTTGAGAACGACTAGAGCATTGCGAAACCTGTCAAGGAAATTCTTGAATTATACGATCACAGGCGGTACATGTCTTGATCAGCGGGAACCGTGGGCGTGTACCTCAATTCAACGAAAGTGATCAAAGACACTTTCGTGCGATTTATTGCTAAGCTGTTGTATGCGGTACGCCCGGCGTTTGCGGTGATCGAATGAAGCGGTCAATCCATAGCCGCATGCTCACTTAACACATTCATCTCAAAAGAAATCATGATTAGTGCATCAATGACTCGATATTTTCACTCCATGCTTACGCTTCTGCTGCGCCAATATCATGATTCAACAAATGCTTCCGCTACTCGATGAGAAGATATCATGATCCGAATGTGAGCATGTCGGTCCTAAAGTCACAACATCACATAATACCAACACCACAAAGGATGTCTCGGAGATTTTTGATAGTGATGATCTCAAAAGATGGCTCAAATTTATTATCACGTGGATCGGTAAAGACCTCCACTTGGAGTAACCAAACATGCAATGTGAAGAATCAATGACTACGAGCTTAGGAGCAAAGGACTACATCAAGAATGCAAGATCAATTGTTAATGTAATATCTATTTGTATTCAATGTAATTTTGGTACATGATTGAGGTGACCTCCTTAGGGAGATTGTTAGGAATTAGAAATTCCGGTATTAAAGAGTCGGTCACCTCAAGTATATGTAATCGTTAAGCTCGTAGTCGTAGTTCTTTTAAGTTAAGTAGTATTTAGTTAAGTAACACCGTGGAGGACAGACGGGTCTTTACCAGCTGTATGCACGATCCACGACCCGATGTGTGGCGATTTATGTAAGACTATAAATACTCTCTACCTCCCAAGGTAGAGTTGGAGCTCATAATAAAATTTTCTTTCTCTCACTAAAGTTCCCTAAACCTCTAACTTTCTCTCTAGAATTCTACTTATCGCCACCTTGTTGTTATGGTTTGATGTGTATGTGAAAACTAATATCCAACAAATTTCGTGAGGTGTTCGGCATTGTTTTATTCTAGCATAAGGGATTTTTAAACTTATATTTTCCAGGTAATGGGAGATATCTTTTTAGAAATTTATCTAATAAGGTCTACTTAAGGGCAAATAGAGTTTAAGTGGGGGATATTTGATAACATCAAATAGTCCTGAATATTAAGTGTCAATTTCCCCCGATAATGCTCGTATTTTATATCATTTATATGGATTTACGCTTGTTTTCCTCTATATTTCACTTTCAGGTAAATTACGAGCATTGAAGCTAAAGAGACGCGGATTTGGAGATTTTAGAAGAGAATAATGATAGTATGCCCACTGTGATGAAGCTACGGCCTAACTCCACTCTCACATTACGTCGTAGCTAATGTGTGACTCAGAGGGCCAGCTCAGCAGAAGATTACGGCGTAACTCCCACTAAGGATTACGCCGCAACCCATTAGGTCAAAAGAAGTTTCACGCCTCTACAAGCTACGCCGTAACTCCTTCCAACGATTACGGCATAATCATGACATTGTAACGTGTATTGAAGATACGGCGTAACTCATCCCATGTGTTATGCCGTAACTAGCTATAACGAGAGCATTATTATGGATTTATATAGGTTACGGCGTAACTCTCAACTTAAGTTACACCGTAACTAGATCTCGCCTATAAATACCATCCCTAAATTCTGCATTTCACATCATTCACTCCATACCAAAAAGCAAAGAACGTGAGTAGGGGACCAAAGTCAGATCTTGAAGAGCATACGCAGCCATCTCCAAAGGAGAAATCACTCCCTAACGATAAGCATTAGCGATTGTCTTTTCTTTTTACTTTCAATTCATGTATTTCATTATGTCAAACATTGAATTGATTGCTTCTCTTAATATGATCGGCTAAGCACCTTTTGTAAAACTCTAAAATCGTAAATACGTTAAAAGACTATAATACCCTCAGCTAATTATTCGCGAGATATAACAAGCTTGTTAAAATCGTTGAACACTTGATATAATAAGTAAATGTACACAAGGCTTTAAAAATGTAAAACTTATAATAAACTTACATATAAACATATAATACATCTAAAAGTCACATGGACTAGTTATCAAATGATTTAAATAAATGATCAAGGTAATTTGGCAAGTAAATCAAGAATTGTGAATTGGTCTTTAACCTCCCCCGTGATCGGCTCTAATATAACGCCTAGGTCCTCAATCCTTTCCTAAAAAGTCTCAACCCCATCTCTTAAATGCCTACATATCCCCTTTCAAAATAAAAGATACTAAACCCTAAATTCCTCCAAGAAAAGTTACGGCATAAAGAAAATCTCCCATCTCCATTCTATTTTTTCTGTCGACTAGATCAGTCCAAAGAAGGTTTGAAGGTGGTTGTAAGGCTGCTGAAAACACGTGTTGGTTACGAGTAACGATTGGTTTTGATCGTGGGCTATTTCTGATTCCGGTCGGGGTGATATAGGACTCAATAGGGTGCCTTGATTTGCTTTGTTTTGTCCATCATCCTCCTTCTTTGTTCACGCTAAAAAAAAGGTATCATCGTCACCTCTCGTCTCGTCTTGTTTCTGAATTTTGGTCGTGAGTTTATACCCTACCATTCGCATGTTTCTTGTGCATAAAATCATGTGACACAAATGGTAAAACAAAGCTAAGATTTATCTAATAAATGGTTGCATGAAATCATAAGTTCAACCCTATGAATGTCGACATAATAAATGAAGTCTGGTTCCCTTGTTTTTGCTTTGAAAACAGTATGCGCATGACTTTTTGCTACTAAATGGTCTCATAAAATATTAAGCACAAATTGTTGCATCTGATGGTGTGTAAACGTGGGGTTTAATCTGATTTTTGTGGACCATATTGACATGCATTGGTTTTTTTTTATCAACTAACAAATAGAATAAAACATGTACGTGAATAAGTAAAACTAGCCTAATGTATGACTACTTAAAACCATGAGATAAACCTTTTTATATGGCATCTAATACGCTACATAAATTCTGTTATGTTTGTATTCTGGTCGTGGGTTACCCCCCACCTATAAATATGTTTGCGCATGATTTCCTTCACTTAAACATGTATGTTTTAAATGTTAATTACAAGCTAAGAGTAACCCATTATTTTGCTACATAAATCATGAATCAACACCTATAAATATGTCGACAACACGTGAAATCTGGTCGTATATAAAAACCTATGCGCATGCCTTTTACATGCATATAACATGCTACTTATCTTGTTAAAAGAAGCTAAAGCTAAGCTAATATGTGTAAGCTTCATGAAGTCTTAAATAAACCCATATATGCATGTCGAAATAGAATAACCACAAGGGTTAAATGAGTAAAATGGGCAAATATAATGTATTTACAAATTGAGACCCTACGCTTTATAATATTTACACTTTAGACCCTAAACTTGTGTAATTTGGCATAAATGATCCTTAAAGCATAATAATACTCACTTAATCTAATATGTCTTTAAAATGCATCCTAAATGGCTAAACTTGCTAAATACGAAAACCTGCTAATTATGGAAACCTACCTAAAATAGAAAGTTACCTAAAAATGGAAACCTGCTAAAAGTGGAAACCTGCTAAAAATGGAAAGCCGTCTAAAATGAGTAATCCGATCTTAATAAGCGTTACCTAATTCATATAGGTTCCGGACGGTGGGATTGATTCATCGCGTGACTTACGTTTCTATTTTGCTTGCTTCGATCGAGGTACAGATATTCTATCCCTTTTCAGTAGGGATTTCTCATGACTTTTCGATCCTTGACTTTACTTCACTTATGATATTCCTTTGCTATGATTTCCTTATGCTATGATCCTTTTGATATGATTCCGACATAATCCTTTGATATGATTCATTTGCTATGATATTCGCTTGTTATGATTATGAACTTCGATTATGAACCTTATGATTATGAACCATCGATTATGAACCTCGATTATGAACTTATGTTATGGAACTCGATATGAACCTTTGACTTGAACCTTTGATATGAACCCTTATGATATGATTATGCTTTGACCCTTGAGTTTGATACCCGAGCCAAATATGTGTTCCTAGTCATGAAGGTAACATGACCGTGTCATTGATGCACCAATGGCATGACTCGGTGTGCACAGTGATGTTGCACACCGTCCCCATTATGATATGATTATGAGCTCACTATATGTATATGATTTGGCCTCTATGTTTCGGGGGCGTATGGATGCATCCTAGATATGATATGATATGAGAGGATATGATTTGATATGATATGATTTATATGGTGAATGATGTCAGGTAATACGCTGCGTCTTCACATTCCGGAGCTAGCTACTCCATTTGTTCTTGAGGTCTCCTCCTATTATGTATGGTATTCGAGGTCACCCTCCGAATACAATGGTTACTTATGATATGATATGTTCGGGCTCGTGGTAGATTTCGACAACCCTTACACCTTTGATATACCTATATTGTACCTTTTGTATTCCCCAACGCACCATATGCTACGTTAATTGTTCATTACTCGGTGACCTTTATATGACTCACTCTACTACCAAGATATATATATTCCATTTCTTTGATCCATCTTTCTCATTCCGTTATTTCAGACTATCGTTCCATTCACGTACCGGGTTATTATATGTTTATTGAATTTGATTATGCTATTCATGTTTTATATGACTACTGATTACCCTGTTATGATATGATTAATACGCGGTTATATGATTTACCTGTTGTCATCTGATGATATGCTATCTTACTTTTATGTGATCCTTTTGATTTGTCTGGTAACCATGCTTGTGTGCAATCGATTGTTGATATGTTTATCTTTTGTACCTCGTTCGATTAATCTCATGGACTATGACTATCCGTGGTATCCTTATCTGCTTGTTGTTGACCTGCCATGTTTGCATTTCTGTTTATGCTAAGGTTTGATTGGGTAAATGGTTCAACTTATGACGTATGGCTTGTTAACTTGTTTAATTACCCCGCTATGTCTTTAATTCATTTAATTATATCGTTTATACGGTATTCCTACTTATTACGTGTGACTGCCATATGTTGAATGATGTTAGTACTTCCGCTGTTATGATACTGGTTATGTTTTCAACTAAGGGTTTTGACCTGTGTGAATTGCCATGCTCACTTATTAATTAATTGCTTCCGCTTTCCTGTAGATATATGTTTGGCTTGTATGTCTTGATTTCTGAATTGATTGTATGACATATATGTTGTGTGGATCGACACCGCTATGTTTGCTTATGTTTCAGATTCTTGTATGTCCGGTTTGTATGTGCTTGTTTATATGTCATCGATTCTTTGCTTTGCTTCGTTCTCCTTGTTATCGTGCTTTAGATATCTATATAATTGTGTTCTGCGGGATCTTCATTGACTCATTGTTCTCATTTCACTGCGTCTTTGTTATCCGTTTCCTTTTTCATTTTGCATTTTGATTTTCTTTAGCTTTCATTTTGTTATATATGTTCATTGAGCTTTTTAAGCTCGACCTCATTCTTTTCTGCGGCGGGTTATAGGTTGGAAGATGGGCTTGATGGGTGAGAGTTAGAGTATCCGAGTGGACCAACCCTAGCACCTTATTACTTTGGGACTTATTTTGAAGAGCTTTTGTTTTGAGTTTTTCTTTTCATTTTGGATATTGTATTTCCTTGTCAGTCAACTGTTCATATGATTTGATACTTCATTTTAAGGTTTTCGTTTGCAAAGATTTTAATTGTATGTTCTGATATGACACCAGAATGTGACACTTCTACCCTTGTCGGGTTGGGGTGTTACACCTTTGGTTCTAGCCTAATTATGATTCCTTAATTGTTGTGTTTATGTTTACATTGCTTCCGTATAATTGTTTCTAGTGTATGCATGCATAGTTCATTGGTAGCTACCATTGTTTCGGTAGTTTTGAATGGCGGTAGTGTCTAGTTGCTTAGGAGAATTGACCAACTGACCCTAAGTAGGTAGACTGAGTGGGAAGGTTAAGAATTAACCAATTGACGACCCTTCTTCGCTTGTGCGAACTGACCAAATGATCACCTGCCGTTTGGATGAACTTAAGAAGTTAGGGATGAGTGTCTAAGATGCTAGCACCAGGGCACTTATTGTTATGAATCTTGCATGTAGTGGAACTTAATGACTTGGCTTAAGGGACTAAAAACAACTGGACTTTCAAGGGTAGTAGCTTGATCTCCAGTGGAAACCTTTGCTGATAGGTTAGGACGAACTGACCAAATGTTGTCCTAGCGACCTAAACCCCCACTTGAATCAATTGGAAGTAATTAGACGTGAACATAATATGATAGGATGAGTAACTAGGTTAGTACACTTTACCTCTCTTGATCACAACCTCTGCCTTTATTTGCTTTCTTTATTTCTTGTTTATTAGTTAATTAATCATTTCGACAATTAAAACCGGTGACAATTAGACTTAATTAGAATCCACTCACATAGCTCTTGGGACGACCTCGGTTTTACCAATTACTACACTACACATGATTGGGTACACTGCCAGTTAGTGCATAGGGTGGACCATAGGTAAACGAGACACTTATAAATATTAAAACCTGGTCAGTAAAACCTGCATCAAGAAGTATACGGTGACAAACAAGTACAAGTTGTTAATGCAAGTGGTAGTGTTAACCTTAAGGCAACACAGTTGCAAGTTGAGGTTTCTAATAGCATTAGCAAAAAGTTGTAATATGCTAGTTTATTATATGTTTGAACCTTATGTTTTGTGTTTTGCACATATGTTTTGTGTTTTGCACTTAATAGTTGTGGAAGTATGTCAAGCTATATGGAATTGTTGACCTTCGTTTGGACATAGTTATAAGTTGTGAAGATATATTTTTTTCAACATATTGATATGATATGTTGCATGGGGAAGAATATGAAATGATTACTCACTATTCACTTTGAGAGTCACGATGACTAGTTGCTCAGTTTCCATTATTGATCTTCTATATAAGAAACAATTTTCTTTCTTACTAAGCATCTGATCTATTGTAAGAAAAAATAATAATGACAAAATTTTATCATCTGCCTTTAAAGATCATGTCTGGTCGTGTTGTGTTATGTGATGAATTAGCATATGTGGCTAATTCAAAGTTAGTCAAAGATATGATGCTTTTTCAATATGGTCGAGAGGTTCAAGCAACTTTTCGTGATGAAGAAGTTCTGAGAGGAAAAGTTTCAGAGATAAGTGACTGTATTAATCATAGGGATAGATTGATAAAGGAGCTGGAGCTTTTTTGTGGTTCTGATTCATCCATTGAATCCATTTCCGATATGAGGAGGATGCAACATGAAGACCTGACAGAGGCTGCTAGGTTATTGGTTTCTATTGCACAGAAGTATGTGTGTCTTCATGATTTGTTTGCTTTTATAAAAAAAGCTGGAAGCTATGGAGATTTGATATGGCTGGTTTATTAGATGTTTAAGCTGTTGTTTTATGGTTTATGGGGTTTTAATGTTTCTTTTGGGTGTAGCTTCTTTGTTGGTCAAGCGTTATGGTTTCTTTTGTTTAGCCTATGATGTTTATAAGCTTATGATGTCCTGTCTGTATTAAGCTCTTTTAACTTTATGAATATAATGATATGTATTTGTAGCTTGTTCCTTATTTTTTAGTAATGTTGCAATTGTTATTGTTAATTAGTCAATAGATTGATTTAATACTTCAATGGTTATGTATTTTTCTTGTAATGAAAGTGTTATTGTTTGCAATAGTTATTGTTTCCACTAGTTGACCTATATTTTTTACACACTATATGTACAAGTATCTAGTTGGATTTGGACTAAAGTAGAAATATACAATGTCGTCACACTTTGACATAAAAGCATACAACCTGACAAGATAATGAAAAGGGGAGTTTTATAGCTGTCCATGTTTTTGACCCATTATTTTTTGTATTGTTTGTGTCTTTTACAGTTGTAACCATTTATTTTTTACTTATATAAAGTCAAACAAAAAGTCACTTGCACAAAATAATGATCAGAAGCAAATACCACAAACAAATACATGTAAAAAAACACTTGAAACTGTCCATAAGAAATGTTGTACAAAATACATTGTCCATAAAAAACATGTTGTGCAAAACACAACATATACTTTGCCAAAATGTACACATACATAAACTACCATCATAAAGTACTATTAGAAAATGTCCATAACATCAACAAAAAAGCTAAACACATAGCAACAACCATCATAACCTGCTCCTAATCCATCCTCCTTTTTCCTAACTTCCCTGCTTGTAGATCATCTTTAGGTTTTCTTATTCCAAAAGTTTTATTACCAATAGCTTCCCAAGTTTGAACTGGTACAAGACCTAGAATGCAATTCCTTATTGGAGGGAGTCTTGTACCAAAACCCTTATAGTTGAAACCTTACAATCTGCAACCTTTGATATGGATCCTTTTTCACTTGAATAGGTAATTTTGCATCATAACTTTCATCAAAACTTGAATCACCACTTGAATCAGAACTTGATGAATTATTTGTTGGCAAATACCATGACAATATCTTTGGTTTAGAACTTGAAGGTTTACTAGAATGATTTATGCTTGTATCCTCATCAAACTCAAGGCTAGTGTCAAAGTCAATGATGAATTCATAGCTTATATCAGACTCAGTTAGTATGATTTCTGCATCAAATAATAAACATCTTGAATCAGAGTCAATGCATACAACATCTAAATTCATATAACTCTGTCTATATTTCCTTTATTCAACAACCATACCCTCATGACTTTATTCAGGCAAAGCAGCATAACACATTACAGTAAAGCACCTTAGTTATATTTCTTATACTTGTATACACTTCTAACTATACAAGAAAAGCACCTTAAAAATACAGGGTTTTTAAAATTACCTTTGTTGACCTCCTTTTGTTGCTCTGGTTCCTGTGCCTGCTTGGCCCTTCCAAACACTTCTTCAAGATTTGCTATTTGCTCTGCATCCTTTGCCTGTTTTGCCTCCTTTACCTCCTTTAGACTACCAAACAGAACTACAAGCTTTGATATCCTCTTGCGAAGTTCTTCAAGCTTTTCTATTCCCTTATCTATAAATATGTGCAGAAACATTAAGTCTTCACAAATAGTAAACACATATACTTAAAAAATGAAAACAAGCAACATATACACTAACCGTTAGCAACATCATGTTGATTGTTATCCCTTAGCCACAAGTCTTCAAGTATCACATCTGCCATTGCATCGTCTACACTATCCCATATTTTTCCAAGACATATTCAACCATATCATCAGTTATAATCATTTTGTTATAATCCCTATGGTTTGAAAAATAATTTGCCACTGATTGAGTTACTTGAAAAAATATATTTAGAGTTGTGAGGAATGATAATGAGGGGGTGTGTGTGTTTATTTGGAAAAAACTTGTTAGGTGAAGATGGTAAGTGATAAATGCAGTGGGGGAATTTAATAATATATTGACTATGTCAGCTTAAACTACATTTCATTTTCATTATCAAAGATAGTGTACAACTTTAGTCAAACTATCTAGTAAGACGTGTAACTTTTCGAAAGAAAAAATAATACAGTTGCCTACCTTAATATGATGACTTTTCATGTTCAAAATGACTATAAGTTTACAACTTTCTAAACAACAATATCATTTACAACAAATTACATCTATAATATATGAAAAATGTCAGCAACATCTGGATGTGATGTTGGATTGCAAGAGAAAGATCCAAAACAACCTAAGTATGTTTATCATATGTTGTACATTCGGTATATATGTTTATATTATGCATGTTTTACTTAATGAATACTTTTTTGTGACAGGAAGCAAAAAATCCAACCAAATAAGGATACAACAACCTTTGTTTATTGGTATTTTGAACAAAAATAATCTAATGTAAAAATTAAATAATGGGAAGATTATCAAGGAAAAACTATGAAAGAAAGAGAAAGAAGTAAGCCTACAACTAAAAACAATTGGAAGAAGATTGCGGTAAAGAAAAAATGCAAATATATT
This sequence comes from Chrysanthemum lavandulifolium, assembly GCA_022545495.1. Lineage (NCBI taxonomy): Eukaryota > Viridiplantae > Streptophyta > Magnoliopsida > Asterales > Asteraceae > Chrysanthemum > Chrysanthemum lavandulifolium. Next base: position 99,644,797 of record CM040246.1, read on the forward strand.
GAATATGAGGAAACCGAATACTCGACAGATGATGAGTATTTGGATTCAATAGACTACGACAACTTACATTTGTCATATGATCCTGAGTCATCCCCAAAATTTAATTGTTAATTGTTTGAGTAAGAATGTTTGTTATTGATAAAACCAATTGCAATCGAGTGTGTGTTTTATGTTCTTTTTGATTGAATTTGTGCAACTAGAAATCAATTTGAAAGTATATTCAACTTCAACATTTCCAGTTGAAACACAACCAATAAAAAAGACAAACAAACACAAACACAATAACATATTTCCTGTTTTTAGATGCGACCACGAAACCCATCTAACACAGTTCAATTCCCAGCGTGTCTTTTATGTCTTTTGTGATTTGTTTGTGTCAACTGGAAATCAACTAGCCATTATTGTCAACTGTTTACATTTCCAGTTGACACAAAGCATATCACAAAAACAAACATAAAAGAAAATATCACAAAAAACACATAAAGCCAATTCCCAGCGTGTCTTTCATGTTTTTTGTGATTTGTTTGTGTCCTCTAAAAATCAACTAGCAGTTCAACTTGTTAAGTTTCAAAGAACACAACGTAGATGACAAAAATGAACACAAAGACAATATCAAATGACTCGTATGAAATTCATGGTTTTGAAAATAAATTGATATACACATAAGTGAATTTTCTAGAAGTGAAAAAGAGGGAGTGAATATGTTTTCTTTTAGATGAATATAATTCTCATAATATGTTTGCGTATTTGATCAAATTTACACGTAATATACTAGGTGCGGGAAAAAATATATAAAGTACAAAAAGTACAGTGTAGTGTAGAGTAGCCAACACACAACAAAATACTAAAAACAAAGATTCGGACAAAATTGCCCTCATGTGCTATGCACGTGAGGACCGAATAACTAGCAAAATTAACGATCATTAGAAAATTAGACCAACGGCGTAATATTTTCTAAATCTTGGACTAAAAAAGCAAGAAATCACATTTATAGATGTCGTATAAAATCCAACCCTTTTACAAGGAATAACGGTGTAATTTACTCTTTTTTTATATAAAAGAAGATGTTGATAAACTAGTAACTATAAAAGTAAGTCAGAAGTGTTGGATGACATGACACATATTTGCTCATTTTTAAAAAGGTTCCTAGTTAATATGCGGTAAGAGGTTACTCGAATAATTGTTTTTTTCTTTTAATTTTATTGGTTCGCTAAGCAAATTTTAAAAATACAGTGACTTAGTTAGCAAAATTTGATAGTATAATGAGTTAAAAGGTAATAATATAGTGATTTCAATAAACAAAAAATTAAAATAAAATAACTTTTGTGTATATTAACCTTTATTTTCCCGTCACAAGCTATGGTTCTATTTTCATTCGAGTAAATCTCAAAATTATGTTATTAAACTGAACAAAAAATATGAGGAAACTATAAAAGACGGTTTAGTAGTACCCCACTTTTATGGGTTTTTGCTAGAATTTTATTCTCCTTTCGTTTAGGTTTTATATATGAATCAAGTTTATTTGAATATGGTGCCTAAAATTAATTATGAATAATGATATTGTATGTATATTTTTGTGTATATTATTTGAACAATCTGCTGCACATATCAAGCGTGTTGCAAGGAACAAAAACAAAAGGAGTTTATGTATATCTTTAAGTTGAAGATTTAAAATGTAACATGTTTTATAAATTAGTACACCCGTTTCAAAATTATAGTTAATATTTCTTTTTTGGTATGATTTAAAAAAAAAATGTCCACTTTTCATTTTAATTAATAAAAAGAAAATTTAGTGTGAAAATATTCTATTTGAGTGGTTGAATATTGTAGTGGTCGCATTTTTATTAAACTATGTAATTTTTGTCTCATAACACTTGTTAGGTGCAATTTTGTTGTACACATCATTTTCTCTTATATTTTTTTGATTCGGTTATTAATACTCACATTTTAAAGAGAAAAACAATGGCTCTCTATCATGAATCATTGCATTGCTAGCAGGGTATCCGCACAATACGACAATGGATACTCTGTGATTAAATTTATAGCGAGCAATTGTTTTTTATTTATATGTTTAGGCGAACGAATTCAAAGAACACAGACATGTAACGACGAACGGATGTCTTTCAAGTATACGTTATTCATGATGATAACTTTATCGATGGTGTTGCGTATCTGTGATGATAATTTTATAGGCGTTTCACATACATATCTTTTTCTAAAGCAAAACATCTAAATTAATAATATGGTAAATTGATAGATGTGGTTACACATTTTTAATAATCATTATTGATAGTAATGATTTTTAGCAGTTCTACATTTTTAATAATTATGGACCAAGGTATTTATTAGTTTTGGTGGTTTTATTTGATAGCAAAAGTAACATATTACCGTCCATTTTAAGCAAGTAAGATTGTTTGATTTATAAGTCTTTTTATTTAAGGAAAACTCTCAAATACATTATACTTCGTAATGAAGTAGAGATAGAGAAGAGATAGTAGAGACGTAGAGGTATATATAACTTCCGAAAATCCAAATCACTTGATATTAATGCAATCCTCAACAATGTAAAACTTGGACCTTTTGGAATTAGCAGCCCAAGTAAAACTCCAAACAATTAGATAAGCGAAAAATTCGGACCTAAGAAATACCAGACCAATCCAATTACCCTACACTAATTTTACATTATAAAAACACTTTTATAAGATATAACTCTAAATTTTCTCAACGCAACTCTAATCCTCTCACAAAAGTTGCAGCCACTTTTCTTTCTTTATACACAAATCGAATCTTATAAATCAAATGCCTTTTCTTCTTTTGTCTTTTGCAACCAGAATCACAAACACAACAAGATGCTTTAATAGTTTTCTTCTGCTATACACCAAACACCAAATCACAACTATCACAACAACCTTCGAAAAATAAATAAACCACACTTGTTTTTTGCTTTTCGTATCTAGACCGAACCATTAACGCAGCTCAGACCCTTTTGTTGGTTTCTTTTACAAAACATATGGTCTCGGCTAAGATATTTTCAATAGATCTATGATTGTGGCTGTGGAGAAGGCGACGGCGGAGGCAAAGCACAACAAGCCCGTGATGGTTGCGGCATAAGTGGTGGCAGCGGCAATCAGCAAAGATTTTATCGGTGGAGAAGGTGGTGGGTGAGGCGGTTGTGGTGGTTGATGTGATGGTGCGTGTTATTTTGCAGATAATGAGAGAGAAAGGGATGATTATGGTAATGTCAGTTTTCAAAGAGAGAAATAAAATGAGATTTCTTTGTGTATTTGTGGGTACTTATATCCTGTAGGTTTGAGTATAAATTAAAAGCAGAATTAAAAAAGTATTTATGACGACGTTCTGAAATTGGCTGTTACATCTTGAATGGGCAGAAAGAATATTGGAGCTGTTACAAAGATGTAATAACTTTTATTTATGTGCGTAAGGTTTTGAATTTTTAGCAAAACTCAAATATATCTCTATAAAAAGAAAGTGAGTATGTCTAAATTTTAAGCCTTGCTATTAAGAGAATAGTCCTAAATGCATTATAATGTAGTAAAGATAATCCATGTAAAAGCTATTCTTATAAATCTGGTATAAACATATGGGAGATTTTAAACTCCAAATTACTAAATAATCATTTACGTAAGTTGATATATTAACAATCTCATGTAAGTGTTAATACATCACAATAATCCATGCTTGTATTTTGATATTTATAATCTTGTACTATAGAGTTAAGATCAAACGCGAAATAAAATCAAAATCATAAAACTGAGAAAAAAATCACAATCACAAATTTTAGATGCACATATAAAAATAAATGCATCTTCCTTAATAACACCCCTCCCCCCCCCCACACACACACACTTGAAATGGAGTAAACTGCAAAAATCATCCATATGATTAGTTAAATTTGGCACTAGTCACCCATTGCTGATACTATTGACAAATAGCATCCTCGAAAGGCTAAACGTCTGGCACATTACATCCCTCATAGACTGAAATGATAGCTTACTAAACACCCTGTTTCTTTACAAAAATGCCATCCTCCTTATTTTCTTTCTATTTGTCATACAATTCATTTCTTCTCACCAAATCCTTATACACTCAATTTTGTAAATTCATAAATCAAAATCTTAGTTATTATTAGAAATCAAATCTGATAATGATCCAAACTAACCCGTAAATATATAACCTCAGTGAGCATAAAGTTACAAGAATAATTTAAAACCAATTTCATGGGTTAAATGTTTCTTGTTTTCTTCTGGTCTGCCCACCTCTGCCTTGAAGACCGGGCAACCTACCTATGCCTTCAAGAATCATACATATTTTTTCACGGGCGGCACAGTCTCCAAGAGTCGTGGTGGTTAGAGGTCAAGTGGAGCTTGAATGAAATTGATGGTAATCCTGGTGGTGGTGGTAAATGATGATGGTGGTGGTTGGATGTTTGTAAATCTGACGAGAAGTAGCCGAAATTTGTGTGAAATTTGAAATGTAATGGGTGTGTGTGTATGCGGTCACCACTACCAGCGAGAGGTGGCCGAAAGCTAGCGAGAGGCAGTCACCTCCGCTGGCGACATCATAATAGCTGCCACCATCACCATCCATAGCCCCACTGTGTGTGTTTCATGGTGTATGGATGAGTATGTTCCCTTCATATGTGATTTAGGTTTATGTGGTAAAATGACATGAGTTGTTTATTTTCTTGAATAAGATGAATTTTACTAGAAAAGATATAAAAATATATTTATGTGTTAAAAGTAAAATAAGGGGTGTGGTTGTATAAAGATGGTGGTGATATTGAAGAAAGAAGAAAAAATGAAAATAAAGATAAATGTATAGAGGTGGTGATGGTTGCTTAGGAGAGGTTTTGGTGGGACCTGTGGAAGTGTAATAGTAAATGACCATTTTACCCTTAACTAAATCCATCGAGGATGTAATCTAGATAACATTTGACCTCTAAGCGATGATATTTGCCAACAGTATCGACAGAGGATGATTAGTGCCAAAATGAATAGACCACAAGGATGATTTTTGTACTTTACTCGTTCAAATGGGTGACTAGAAAAATCCTTTTCATCTTTCTTATTTTATGTTCATTCTCACTAGATTTCCCCTCTTATATATGCGGAGCTTTGGATGCTACTATTAATTTAACCTAATAATAATAATGATGATAATTGTAATAACGACAATAATAACAGTGACAAGCCGACAATAATAAGGTGATTTGCACGCCTGATGACATCTCTTGTTGGGTTAGTTTGCTGGTATTGTCTTTTTGTCTCCTTAAAACCTTTTCTCTGTGGAGTAACACTTAGTGTAAGTCTGCTATTAAGTGGCAACGCCAGGAAGAGAGCATAGTCAATTTCATTCGATCTTGGAGTGTACCAGGTGGTAGTTTGTAGCTTGTGAGGGAGACCTTGGCTGAATCTTCCACTCCTTTGTCAGATGTTGATGAGGAAGACCTTGATTTGGGTAAGAGAAATATCAATAAATGAAATAGGAACATTTCTAATGGTCATTATATTGTGGAAGTCAGAGTTATTTCCTCTTCGTGTGTTGGTCCTTATAATGATGTTACTCTTAAGTACTTAAAGACTAAGCACCCCTACACGCATGCTCCCTCCTTGCCACATATACCTATTGATCATCATCACCTTATTGCATTTTCATCTATTATTTTAGACAGGATTAAGAGTTTTCCTCGTGGCACATCTTGTGGATGTGACGGGTTATGTGCTCAACACTTTATGGATTGCTTGAGTGGAGATGTTGTTGCTATTTATGATGAGTTAGTCTCCTCTATCACCCAAGTGGTGAATATCTTTCTTGATGGGAAAGTTCCCAAGATGCTTAGTGAGTATATTGGTAGTGCTTCTCTCACACCGCTGATTAAACTGGGTGGTGGTATTCGTCAAATAGTTGTGGGTACTGTTTGGAGGCGTCTGGTTTCCATGGTTAGTGTTGTTATGATTGGTCATTCTTTGGATGATTATTTAGATGATCTAAAATTTGGTGTCTGGGTAGGTGTTGGGAGGAGGTAAGGCTATACTTCATGTTGTGAATTATTTGATTGAGGGTCGTGGAGGTAAAGTTGGTCTTTTGATGTTTTTGGTAGATTTTAAGAATAATTTCAATTTGGTAGATCGAGAGGTTATGTTACAAGCAGTTTGTCTTAGTTATCTTACTATCTCACGTTGGGTGGAATTCTGCTACTCTAACCCAGCTAGATTGTATTATGGGGAACACACCTTATTATCAGGCCAAGGGGTGCAACAAGATGATCCCTTTGGCACTTGCTTTTTGCCTTAGTGTTACATCCCTTGATATGTAAGATTAGAAACTCTTTAACCTATGTCTGCAGACTTGGTATTTGGATGATGGCATTATTGTCAAAGATACTTTGGTTGTGGGGAAGCTTTTAGAGTTAATTATGAAGGATGATCCTCGTTGTGGCTTGCATCTCAATGTTTATAAAACTATGTTTTTTTTGCCAAAGGAAGACCCTAGGATACATGCTTATAGGTGTCTTCCCATCTAATTTTCCTTGCATGGTGTTATATTACTTGGTAGTCCTGTCAGTATGGATTTCGATTTCATTAATGAGCTTGTGATGAAGAGAATGGGCAATACTATTGTCCTTATGGATGCGGTTGTTAAAATTAATGATCCCAAATGTGATTTGTTGCTCCTTCGTGCTTGTACTGGTATTTAAAAACCATACTTGGCTATGCGCATATGTCCTCCCCGTTCTTGGAGTTGGCCCAACGTTCTTTTGACGCGACTCTTTGTTCTGCTCCGAAGCGTATTGTTACTGCTTCTAGACCAGGATTTGGCGATTGGCAATAGAGCCTTGCCACCTTACCCTTTGTGTTTGGGGGCTTGGTGTCTATTCTGCACGTGATGTTTCGAATTATGTTTTTCTTGTGTCACGATTGCAGTCTGCTGGCTTGCAGACTAAGCGTTTTCCGCATGCTAGTATTGTAGCTTTTGGGCCTACCTTTGATGATGCTTTATGTGTGTTTAATATGAGTATGGAGACCTTTTGAGTAATCCAATTGAGATTGTTGCCCTTAAACTCACGAAGAAACTGGTAGATATATATTTCACATGGGTTACTAAAGATTGTTGCCCTTAAACTCATGAAGAAACTGGTAGATATATATTTCACATGGGTTACTAAAACTGCAGAATCCACTTTTCTTTATCTTCTCGACATATGGCTTTGTGTAAATCTCAACTGGGAGGTCACATGAAAAGGATTTAAAAGGTACACTTTTGAGGGGTCATTTAAGCCCTTAATCGACCACTTTTATATCCGTTACTGTTAGGATCCAAATAATATTGTGTTTGATGATTCGGGTGGTCTTGGATGATCAAAATACATGTTTACCATTTTAGAGAGAGAAAGTAGATAGATGAGGGTGTTCTTGCTAGAGGTTTACTCAAAGTATGGAATATTAGATTATGAAGCACCACCCCTTCCATGGATGGAAGGGGTATTTATAGTTACAAGAAATACGACCTCCTATCGGCCTGTGGATCAGGGATACAGTGGGTAAAGACCCGTCCTTCCTCCACGGTGTTGCACTACGCTAAACTAAACTAATAACTAACTAATAAACTGATAAATAACGTAACTAACGACAAGTCTACGAGCTAACTTAAGCTAGATAACATTTGGGGTGACCGACTCTTCAATATGGAATTTTCTAATTCCTAACAATCTCCCCCTAAGGGAGGTCACCCCATGTTTTACATTTCGAATCCTAGCATTCTATTCTTGACTTTGTTCTTGAGCTCGTAGACTTGAATTCTTCATTTCCGCAATCTTTGTGCTTTTGTAGTGCAACTTCAAAGTCCGCATTGATCTGTACTTTCGGTGGAGGTCTTTGAATTGATCCACATCTTGATGATCTTCGAGCTTTCTTTGAGATCATCACCACAAGAAATCTCTGGATCACCCTTTATTGTGTTGCCATCATGTGAAGTTGTGAATTTTGGACCGACATGCTCACACTTTTGAATCATGACATCTTTCCATCGAGTAGCGGAAGCCTTATCGGTTCATGATATTTGTAGCAGTCAAGCATAAGCATAGAATGAAATATCGAGCCGTGTTATGTAGATATGCACCACCATGATTTCTTCAAATTAAGTGTGGATCTTTGTGAGCATGCGGCTTTGGATTGACTCCTCAATTTCGATCACCGCAATCGTCGGGGTGTACCGCAAACGACGATTAGCAATAAAGCGCACGAAAGTGTCTTTGATCACCTTCGTTGAATTGAGGTACACGCCCACGGTTCCCGCTGATCAAGACAAGCATCGCTCGTGAACATGTAGGATTCAAGAATCTCCTTGATGTGGTTTCGCAATGTTCTAGCCGTTCTCAAACCGAACGCCTTAAAGAAGACAACACGGAGTGAGTGAACCAATAATTGAGATTCACCGATTGATGAAAATGATTTGAAAACAATCGCGTATTGCTTAGAATAAAGAGTTTTGCAACACGACGAAGGTTTTATGAGAAAGATCAATTTTCAATCAAAACACTTTTGTATTTGAAAATAGTACACATTCGATGTACTAGAAAAGAAGATTCGCACATCGAACGGTTTTTCCAAAAGCATTTTTTCAATCGAGACACTTTTGAATTTGAAAATGAATACACATTCGACGTGCTAGAAAAGAAGGTTTGCACATCGAACGGTTTTTCCAAAAGTATTCGTCAATTCCATTCTGGACCAAGGTTGATTCAAGACCAATCGCCCCATTGTTTCTATCCGGTTGTCACAAGTTTGATCTACGAGAAGATCTCACATGTCACCCACCAAGAGCTTGTTTGATGTTGGCTCTAGAAGGATTTCCATCTTCATCGTGAATATTTACATATCACTCGGATGTTCGCAATACCACAAGGATAATGCGTAGGACTCTTAATATATACTTACTTTCCACATTGTGTGAAAAAGCAAGTCTTCAAGAATTTAGTGTCCTAACGAGATATTGTGGATGATCTCTTGGCTCTAGACTCAATCGTGCATATTTGGTTCCCGTGTCGGAGACTAGGAGAGGGTCTCCTTCTTCAATATCAACAATCTCTAAGAGAAAGTCGATAGATTATGTAGGTTCCCGTGAGAATGAAACAAGCCCTTTTAAGAGGAACTTGAGTGGTTTGGGAAGTTTAGTGCAAGGCATCACCGGGTCCATGATGTCTTGTCTTCAATACCGTGTTACCTTAGTAACCACCAAGAGTATATGAATTGAACCCGGTTTCGCCCTAAGGTTGAATTGATGGAGGGCTATTTCTTTTCACCCTTTATCATTCATTTCTTTTTCATTCTTCAACCCCTTCAAGCTTACCGAGACTTCATAACTAGAACCTTGTTGGGTTTATTCCAAGACTAGCTCGGCCTCACCGCACTCTTCCCATATTCTCATTTTTCTCCTTTTTCAATATTCCTAAGGACTCTACACTATCTAGTGGATTGTCCTCGGTAGATCCCTCCGGTTCGGCGGATCATGGGAACCAATACCTAACCTAACCATCCTTATAACACCATGCATAAAGTAAGTTGTTCGGTCTTTTGGTATAGTTCATTCTTCCTTAAAACCAATTGAAAATCATTTGGAAAAACAATCAAGGTACTTGTGATACGAGATCAAAGCATTATGTACCTTAATAGTTTTGATCATTTTAGAAATGCTCCCTCAACATGTGCATATGATATAAAATTGTTTGGCACATGGAGGCAAGAGTTCTTTGAAATAATTTCTTTGAAATAATTTCTTGATCATAATTTTCATTTGAAAAAGCCATTTGATTTTCTTGGTAAAATTCTCCCTCAATATGTGCATAGGATTTTGAAATCATTTTATCACATAGAGGCAAGAGTTCTTTGAAGCACATCCACAATCACAAAATCCATTAAGAAAACCATTTGAAAACACAATCAAGGTACTTTATAATCTCTTTATAAAAACTTTTGTACCTCGATGGTTTTGCTCCCCCTCAATATGTGCTTCGAGATTCGAAAGCGTTTAGCACATATGAGAGAAAAGCCTGCACAATCAAATCAAAACGATCACCTTTTATCAAATTTCATTATTAAATCACAAATTCTCCCCCGATCAAAAATATCAAACCCTTTGAGATTTTGGATCCCAAGTGATTTAATAAGGTTTACAAAACATGGGAGAATATGTTGCCTTGTTTAAATACTCATATGGTTTTTGGATAAATCCTCCTCCTCAACATGTGCATTATGTATTTGAAATCGTTTGGCACATGGAGGCAGGAGTGCCTTTAAAGGACTAAAACCAATTCCATTAAAACAGATTTGAGATTTAAAACACGATCTTTACCCCGATCAGAAATATCAAACCATTTGAGATTTGTGATCCCAACTGATTTAAATCATTTATAAAATTTTGGGGAAAGACGTGGCAAGATTCAATTTTTGAAAGATGACAGATAAGGACCATTTTAAGACATTAAAGATTGTTAGTGTCGTATGATAGTTTCTAAGAGATCTTTTAAGTAAAACAAAACAATTTCACAATCAAACAAGAACATAAAAAATTTCATTTTGAAAGACCTTGATTCTAAAGAAAAAATCATACCATGACATAACATTAAATCTTTAGATCACCACTTATATTGTACAATCCGGACTTTTATGAAGCAATATTGATTGAAAATAATTTATTTTAAATCACTCTCCCCCTCAATCGATGACCGAAGTCAATAATTGAGTGACTTAAGTTTTGATAAAATGAAGTCCGGTGATTTTCAAAATTTAGTCCAATATATTTTCAAAACAATATATTCCATTTTCAAAACAATTTATTCAAATTTATTCAAAATTGTTTAAAAATGGTATCCTGCACAAAGATACGTTAGTGGTTGAGAAGCTTCCGTTGTTGTTGTTGTAGGGTTGGAAGAAAAACCGTCTGCAAATGCAGTGAGACTTCTTCTTACGTTGCATTTTGAATGCCAACTGAGGTCCATTAAGCTCCGTTTCTTCACTTGTCGAAGAAAACCATCCACCGATGCAAGAAGACCTCTTACGTTGCATTTCATGCCAACTCTCCATTGAAGTCCGATTAAGCTCCGTTTCTTCATTTGTCAACCCAAGATATATTTACCCTTTCCTTTCGGCATCCAATCATCTTCAATTGTGGGATCCGGATCGGGAACATTCTTATAACCAATATACCGCATACGTTAGTGAACACACATACAAATATATGGTGGTTGACAACACCCAAACAACAATCGACTAATAAAAGTCAATCCAACATATCAATCAGATCATGTAAGGTATGGGAATAATGTATTTCTCAAACTCTAATCATCTAAACCTAACAATCATATCCTAGAAACCTAGTCCTTCGACACAGGCAATTATCATTTTTAATTAAGCACGTAGGATAATTAAGAAAGTCCGTTAGATGATATAGATTTGAAAACATTATCCTCCTCAATCAATGACTCATTTCTTGAAAAGATTAAAAGCGCTGAAGTCATTGATTGAGTTTTCAATTTTTTGCGAAAACTCTGAAACTGACTGTTTTTAAAGCAACTCATTTTCCACCATTTAGAAAACACAACAAATATTTTTCTGAAGAATTTTAGACGGAAAAACATTTGTGTAGGAACAGCAGTCCTTCGACATACTTTCCTCAAATAGTTTTTAGGATAAGTGCACGAAATGTTTGAAAATAGTTTAGCGCAACACTTTCCTTCTTTGAAAAATGGGTTGCTATCAGAAATAATAGCAAACCATTATTTTAAGCACGGTTCTGATCAAATAATTGCAAGCCATCATTTGAAGCCCGGGTTACTGATCTGAAATAATCAGAAGCCATAGTTTTTGACATGTTTAGAAAAGAATATTTACACCTCCTCGCTCGAACTTCATCTAAAGTCCCGTGCCATTATTGAATGACATTTCTAAGACCGTAGATGTTATCGATACTGCAAGACATGTCTTTAGAAAACATATTTTTGGTATTTTTGAAATTTTTCGATTTTTATGGATTTTGAAGGTTTTATATTTTTCTATTTTGTTTTGTTGGTTTTATATTTTCTATTTTCTTTTGTAGGTTTTATATTTTGTATTTTGTTTTTCGAAAAGTATTTACAAGGATAGAGTGGATGATATAGTTTAAGAAGATGATGATACGAGTACCGAGATAAGGATATCAAGCGACCCGCTGTAGAAGATAGAAGTCATCATCTCTTAAACATTCACCACCAAAGCTTCCAGTGGCTCTTGAATCGAAGAAAGAAATTTAACCATCCGAAAGTGAGACTCGCGCTTCCCCAAACCGAAAATCCTTTTGATGAGCAGATTCAAGCTCTATTTCAAGCTTTCTTTAGCTGTGCAGAGATGCACACCATAATCATAAATCCTACCGCTCCATTTAAGAACGATAATCGAGAATCTCCGTTCGGGGTTATATCATCGATAAGAACATCAAGAACGTTTCATCCCACACATAAATAACACTTCTCAAATTTCCTTTCAACCGACGTCTCAAGCGATCCATTCCAAAAGGTGTCAAGAGAACAATTCCCCAAGTAGTTGAATTGATGCGCTCGCTCTTTGTATAATGCTCAAGAACTCTCCCGAATACACATCATGAGGGTAATGAAGAACAACTCCCAATGTTCACATCTTTCATCCACGATGAATGTGTATGAAGCTCAAGAACCCAAGTACATCAATATCCAAGAACTCTCCCGGATACACATCATGCCCTAAGGAAAACACCTCCCAATGTTTGTGGTAAACAATGGCTTTTTCCCGATGATCGTGTATGAAGCTCAAGGACCAAGTACACATTCCCCAAAGAGAGAACAACCGATAACATTGAAGAAGCGGCCGAATCACCGATTATCTCTCGGATGACAATCTGCGGATGTCAACACCGAATAAGTGATTATATCTCTCGAATCACGATTAAGCCCTCAAGTAAAACAAATTGAGCATCCCCAATGTTCACAATTTTCTCCCCGATGATTGCGATAACATCGAGATCATCACACACCAATGTACCTCTAATATCTTCGTAAACATTCTCAACATCTATTCCCCACATAGTTGAAATAAGAACACTAAACGCTTTGATGAGTAAAACCTTGAGTTTCTCTGCGGTCATGACATTTGTTTTCCCGGATAACTTCAATCACTTAGAAGTATTAAGTCCATCAAGTTTACTCGCCATGAGTCAAACCTTGAGTTTCTCTCGGTAATAACATTTGTCTTCCCGGATATCTTCAATTACTTAGAAGTATTAAGTTCATCAAGTTTACTCGTTTAGATGCTTGTCTCCTTCCCCTTGTCGGTTTTGACACTTCGTAATCGGCAACTCTTTGTAAGCCCAAATACTTGAAATCTTTTGAGAAGAACACTTGAACTCTTGTGAGAATCAACTTGTCAAGTACAATGTGAGCAAATCTAATTGGGGATTAAATTCGACATATCACTCTCCCCAATTAGTGCTCTCCCTAAACCGACAACTGTTTGATAAATGTCATGAATTAAGAAGAAGTCTTTAGATCATTAAATGCAACACGCCTTTAGTCTTCTAACATGTAGCACAATATGTAGAACCGATCAGACTCGACCTTCTTCAAGATTGTCCATTTGAGGAATAGAAAGTTAACATCTTCGACTAACCAAAACAAGAACATCACCAAAAGCTTCCTAATTAACTTACATCTTGCAAATCCCTTAACTAAAATCCTCCTAATCAAACAAGAATGTAAAGATGTTCATCAAGGAAATCAAGAATCGTGCCGCAACGAGCACACGAAATGGTAACACCAAGCAAACAATCACATCAAACAAGAATGAAGGTTGTTCGAATCATCATGTTGATGTGCACGTGAAGCATTAACCAAAGCACTTTGTCAATAAACTCATATCACTTGTGAAGATGTCAACTAACGGCTCATAGAAGAAACTCCATGTAACGATGACCCGATAAGAAGAAGCTCGGTTCTTACATGAGTTTGGAGCCGTTTGACCATTTATCCTCGTAAATCAATCAACCATGCAAAAATTCACACTTTTCTCCCTCAAGAATTGCATACGAGTTGCCATTCTTGATTAAACAAGTGAATATCTTCAACAAATGTAGTCTATTCACACTTCTCCCGCAAAATTAGCACATGATGTCGCCATCGTCATATTAGTTGAGCAAGTGGAATAAGAAAACAATCAACAAGAGTCTTGTTCACTTGAGAATTGAAGCGCATGGAAAAGCATGAAGCATGTTGATGAGAATGGTCATAATAAGAAGATTTCTTCTTCCAAGATAATGCGACGAAGCGCACACATTTCTTTTCTTTATGACGAGGCATGAACCGATGTGTTCATGCGTCATAAGAAGATTTCTTCTTTCCAAGATAATGCGACCAAACGCATACATTTCTTTTCTTTAGAGTACGAGGCCCGAGCTGAAGTGAATGACATCATTATCTCTCTTTTCATCATCTCTTGGCAAAACATGTAATCAATCACCGTTATCATTCAAGAGGCTCTTTGTAGTGACAAATGATGGAGATAACCCAATATGATGAATTTGACCCTGAAGTAAACTAACCCGAACTCGTGACTTAAACTTGCACATATGTAACAAAGAGCGGTGTCGAGAATTCATGCCCATTTGAATCTCTAAGTACTCTATACTCTTCAACCAACCAACCATCGAGTATAAGACGTATATCACCTCTTGAAAGTCCACAATTGAATGTGACACTAAGCACTACAACGTAACTCCTTTAAGTGATAGTTATTTTGTGGTGGTAAGAGCCCAATTCCCCCAAGTGGTAAAAGAAAAGGTAAAAGACACCCAACAATAACTAGATTTCCAAGTCTTCATTTTTGATTATAAGCTCGAACAAGGATCATGAAGAATCTTCATCCAACCATCCCCGATACCTTCAGATACTAAGTACACTCGCCCGTGATATTTCACTTCAACCTCAAATAAATAATAGTGAATTAACCCCGTTGTCACATCTTCTGATTAAAAGCTCAATTCTAGCCTTCTTTGATGTTTAAAGTGAACTATGATAATGGTATTCATCCCGACCATGGTTAAGAGCACATTACCCCGTAAAACCATGTAATAACCAAACTGCCATGACGAATATCCAAACACACATCCAATTTATGAAGTACACCCTTTTATCCCTTCTTCAAAACAGAACCCGTAACACCAGTATCAGAAGACCCCGAGATACGCTTTCCTTTCTCCAAGATGGTTCCATCATCACGGGATTTTACAATTCTATAGTTTAAACCGAGAAATAGTTTCTTTCGCGGGATTTTACAAAACCAAGAATAAACCGTAAGATAGATCCGGAAATGCACTTTACTAATACCAGGATGTTTCCATTGTCACGGGATTTTACAAGTCTATGATTTAAACCGAGAAATAGGTTCTTTCGCGGGATTTTACAAAATCAAGACAAAACCGTAAACAATGTTAGTTTGAGTGTGTAATGACAACTTTGGTTTTGGTGAATATCTGTTTTAGGGGAACATGCAGCGGTTCATCAGCGGTTCATTATCCAACATCAGCAACATCAACAACCATCCAATCAACACTTTGGTAAACACATCAATCACGCATTCAGTCGGCTAATGTAGTGACCACATGGAGAAATAGACCCGATATGCCAAACTTGATCATGAAGTAAAACTCCCCAGATTTGTTACTTAAACTTGTACTAATCCTTGTGAAAAAGAAACGGTGTACCCAATGTACAAAACCTCTTGACGTATCCTCAACTGCGTGAGACACCGAAGTGATAGTTACGTTGTGGGTTAAGCGAGTAAGAATCACAAACGAAACTAAATAGCCAAGTCTTTATCACACTCTATAAATGCTCAAACAAGTCATCTTCGCGGAAAGGTAGCAAGAAAGAAGACGAAAATAAGTAAACGCGCCCGAAAAACCTCACTTCAAATCCAAATAAGAAATATCGAAGACAAACAGCTCCGTAGTCAACCTTGTTCAATTATCAATTCAAGCCATGAAATAATATCCTCCGTGATAATGTGTGACCAAAGTATCAACCCGCATGACACAATTAAAAACCTCAAAATCAAATCACAACTTGGATGTCTCAAGACACATGATTACATCTCATATTATCCAAGTCTCTTAAAAATCCAATTCTTGAGATGCCTATTAGTTCATCATTATCGCTGGCCCATTTGAATAACTCACATTACAAAGTACCACTCAAGATTGTCCAAAGAAAATACCAAGTCGAAAAAGTATATCCTCCGTGAAAATTTAATCCGACCAAAATACCAACAATACTAATCTTAACCAGTATATCAAAAATTAATATCCAAAAAGATGAACTTTAGATAGTAGCATTTGATTAATAGTAATCGTATACGGTATAAATTCATCACAGCCCAATTCTCATAACAAGAGTACCATCAGCCCAACATAATACAATACAGTCCACGAGCAATAGAGTGAAAGTATCCGGCCCAGTCAACAATCCGATCCAACAACTACAAACATTATGACCGGTCATATATAAATGACATAACCCTAAGTTCTCTCACAATAACCCTAACCTAATCTCTCTCTCAAAAAATCGCCTCTCCCCTTCCTGATCATATCCTCAGCCACCGAACCCTAATATAACCTAAGCTCAAGTAAATCCGCCTCCCATATTATTCATACCACAAATCGAAGCTGATAACTAATCTTAAACAAACTCTCAAACTTTATGCTTCCAACAAAACCATTCGACCCTTTTATTCAGCTTCTTAATCAAACATATGAATTAACCACCTATACTCAAGAGCACATCACCACAGAGATGGTTTGAGCTCCTTTTGAATTGTCATTATCGAGGCCACAGGAATGGCCTGTGGATCATCATCGTGGCCACAGGGTTGGTATGAGATAGGTGACCAATTTCAAGAACAGACCCAGGTACGTAACAAAACATTCGCGAATCAAAGAGGATGTGTTAACATAATTGTTATCATATCCTTTTTACATTCGTATATTAACAAAAAGGTTATTTTGATCCATGAGGCATAAGTCTTTTGTGAGTAGATCAAAGGATCTAAGGGTTTGATGAACCAAACACGAAAGACACTAAGCTGAGATCTTAGATTATTTTCCATTCGTATTACAAATTGACCGAGCATGAGGAGACGATGAAACCTTTATGGTTTTGTTCTTTCTTCAATAAAATCGGATATTTAAATGAGGTGTATGCTTCAACAAATCTATAATGTTGTTTGTGTGAAAGATCTCCAAAGATCTATACTTGACACGTTAAAAAGAATACTGAGATCATGATGATAGTTAGCATAAAGCATTGATCTATGATGATGTGGTGATTTAAATCCGTTGAACGATTTAAAGCTATTATTATCCAACACCAATCTGAGATCCATAGTATTTGTAACTTTTTAGTTTTGAGTCATGTGAAGATATATGTTGGGATTTGTTGGTGATGTGGTGATAAAGGATTTGAGGCTAGGTTATGATTGAGGGTCTAATTTGTGTGTGGTTATGAATTGATGTCAAGGTCTTGATATGTGGTAATTGATGGTCTTGTGGGCAAGGTCCTTTATGTTCATTTCATCTTCATCTATTCTGTTTACATCAAGTCGCTAACCTGTTTTCATCAAGTCGCTAACCAAAGTTTTTCAAAAACAACTCGCTAGTATTTTAGCACTAAGTCGCTAGTCTTTTGACTTTTAACAACTTGCTACGACTTGTTAAATAACAAGTCGCTAGGTCAGATTCTTACTCAACTCGCTATTGACTTTTGACTCAAAAGTCAAAAGAAATACAACTCGCTACGAGGTTCACTGAAACAGGACAAAAAGAAAGACAAGTCGCTAGCTTGATAAATGACATTTTCCGATGAGTTTTCCGGTCAAATTCCGACAAAGTTCATGTAACTCAGAAAAACTTGCATAAAAACTGCTTCTGTTTTGACCCTTTTGACCATTTCCGATGAGTTTTCCGACCATCTTCATAAGAATCCCAGATAATCATCATAAAAATGCAATCTTTTGACTGTTTTGACCATGAATATAGACCAGATTGATGTATTGACTTCACTTTTGGTACAACAAAAATCGTCACATAGAAATGATAGTACAAAAATCTGTTTTGAATAAAAGTGACATAAGATCATAAAGACACCTTTTAGACCAAAAGGAATACAAAAATCATGCTAAAAAACTGTTAACCATAATATTAAACCAAAAATACTTTTCTAGTCAATACAGTACAAAAACAGTAAACACAAGAATCAAACACCACAATAAATCATCACAACACAATAACCTTGGCTCTGGTACCAATTGTTAGGATCCAAATAATATTGTGTTTGATGATTCGGGTGGTCTTGGATGATCAAAATACATGTTTACCATTTTAGAGAGAGAAAGTAGAGAGATGAGGGTGTTCTTGCTAGAGGTTTACTCAAAGTATGGAATATTAGATTATGAAGCACCACCCCTTCCATGGATGGAAGGGTATTTATAGTTACAAGAAATACGACCTCCTATCGGCACGTGGATCGGGATACAATGGGTAAAGACCGTCCTTCCTCCACGGTGTTGCACTACGCTAAACTAAACTAATAACTAACTAATAAACCGATAAATAACGTAACTAACGACAAGTCTACGAGCTAACTTAAGCTAGATAACATTTGGGGTGACCGACTCTTCAATATGGAATTTTCTAATTCCTAACGACATCGCTTAATTTCGTTCCTTTTCACTTTTAGGTCTCTTTAAGGCAAAATCTGTGGAATGATGCTTATTTGGACAAAAAGGCGTGAATATGTGAAGAAAATGGCTAAAGTCAAGATCAAGACACTCAAGTCAGCCGGAAGTGCACCGCACGGCCACAAACAAAGCGGCGACGCCGTCCTCTAATTGCGACGGCTCATAAGTGAAATTGTTATTTTGTACCGACGGCGTCGAGCTTTAAAAGTAGGCGTCACATCTCGGGCGGCCTAGATCCGATTCGACGGCGTCGAAGATGAAGCCGACGGCGTCACAACCACAACGTGGCCGCCACAAAGTTGACTTGGTCAAGACGAAACCCAATGGCGGCGATCCGGCGGCGTCACAAATAAAGAGTGACGCCGTCGCGGTTGTAACTCTATATATAGAATTGAATTTTCGGACTTTTAAAGAGGTAGAATTGTGGAGTAAAACCTAAAATGATTTTTGGTTGTCTTGGCAAGATATTAGGGTTCTCACACCCTATTGTACATCAAGATAAGTAATCTACTTCATTGATTTCATTATGTCTTCGATTGTATGTGTGAAAACGTAGAGGGGGGGGGGGGGAATACGTTTCTGTTTCAAACTTAAAACTTTTGTATCAAATATAGTATAAACCATTGCATTTGCTAATCTCGACGCGAGAATGCATTTAACGCATTACGGCATGTAAGGCCAACCCCTTAATATCACATAAGATTCTGCAAGATTAATGGTTCATTATAAATCAAGTTTCACCATTATTAGCCCGGTTGCTTTTTCTTGATCAAGCGTGTCATAATATGTAAAGTGTTAAATATAGTTTATGACTATATGAAATACCAAGTATGTATCACAAACATAGGCATCAACCACATAGAAAATAAACAATGTAATGCAAGAATAAAAGTAAAGCGATAAGTAAAAGGATAGACAAACCAACACGAGGATTTATAGTGGTTCGGCTACAAGGACACCTTCCTTGCCCTACTCCACTCCCCGAGTCACCTACTCGAGAGTTTGTAAACACTACACGACACCAACTCCTTATGGCGGAGAAGCCTTCACAACGTCGCCAACTCTTTTTCCGGTACTAGGCTAACCACCGGGTTCTTTTCACAAAGGAGAACCACACCTACCACAACGTCGCTTACCCTTTATCCAGACTAGGCTAAGTACCGAGTTCCATTACAATGGAGGAACTACTACCCAACACTACACGACACCTAACCCCAAAGGAGATCTACTCCTTATAACAACATCAACAAGGATATCAATATCCTTTGACCCAATACTAATCTATCTTGTACATCGAATCACACCATATCGAATGTACACCTTAGGCACCTTTCACTAATTCCTTTGACTCGATCTCTAGGAACCCTTCACTAATGCCTTGTGACTTGACTTCTAGGCACCCGTTATGTTTTGTGGCCCAACATAACAAACCTTATGTTTTATAGCACAAACACATAAACCATCTAGTCTAGTCATAGATGTACGACACATCTATGATACCTGTTATGTTTTGTGGCCCGACATAACAAACATTGTGTTTTATGGCACAAACACATAAACCATCTAGTCTAGTCATAGATACAAGTATATGATACTAGACAATATCCAAGACAATGTGTCTAATGGATATGAAGTCCTAAACTAAACATCAAGAACATAAAGCATGATGTAGTTAGTCTTCTATGAATGAAGATGACAAGTTTCCCAAGCTTGTTGTAGAAGATCTTCATGTGCTTGTTTGTTTGTGATAGGTGATCACTTCAGTAGGTAATGGTGCAAGATCTCTAGGCTTGCTTTGGAGGATCACTTCGGGAGTATGCTTACAACAAATGAAAGTTAGAAGCATTATGATCATATGTAATGAGGGTGGATTACATGTTTCCTAATGATCTAAGTATGCTAGAGATGGTGGAGAGAAACTATGTGTGAAGGTGTGAAGAAATGGTAAGAAGTGGCTTGCTATTTATAGGCAAAAAGGCCAAAACCATGTACCGCCCCAAGGATCCCTCCTGAGGACCCGCCTTGTAATTCAAGGGATCCGTGGGACACTTGAGGGATCCATGCACGCTCCTCTTTATCTATGGTTTATGAGTTAAAACTATGGGCTATGAGTCATGGATTTTGAGTGCCCACCAAGGTACAATGTATCTAGACATTGGGTATGGGTCATGGGTCATGGGTTTTTCCCAACACATTTACTTATGTTTATGTATTTTATAAAATGTAAGTAACGAAAATTACTTAAGTGTTTTATAAACTATTTAACTAAACATGTTTAATGGTTTGTTAGGGGTTTGATCATAACGCAACATAACAAACATGTACGAACATGTGTTGTAGCATACAAGGACTTGAGTCGTCGAGAGGTGTTGAGAGTATGTTGAGACAAAATATAATTACAAGTAACTTATACATTTTACGTTATGTATTACAAGTTACATGTTTGTCATCAACAAAACAAATGAGAATGTATAGATTAAATATCGTAATATTTGCACTAACAATCTCCCCCTTTTTTATGATGACAAAATATATGTAAACGTAATAGATAGGTAAAATGTCAAAGTTATTTATGTCCATACTTCCTATACATTACCTTCTTCGTTTACACTCTTCTCCCCCTTTTGTCGAAACAAAAAGGGTGTGTCCTTTAAATTGAATTTCTCCCAAGAATGGCGAGTTTGCATCATCCCTAGTGAAGTTAAAATAAAAACACCTTATTGCTCCAATTGGCACACCGCGTCAATACCTTTAACACGAAACACTAATGACGAAGCTTAGCAACTCATGACCTTGAGCTTGTACGTCTTCAAGAGGTGGTGATCTCGCCTTTAAGAGGAACCTACAGAATCACACACAAAAAAA
Source organism: Chrysanthemum lavandulifolium (assembly GCA_022545495.1). Classification (NCBI taxonomy): domain Eukaryota; kingdom Viridiplantae; phylum Streptophyta; class Magnoliopsida; order Asterales; family Asteraceae; genus Chrysanthemum; species Chrysanthemum lavandulifolium. The sequence goes on from CM040246.1 coordinate 99,666,474, forward strand.
ATAGAAAGATCCTTTGAATTATAACCATTGTTGCCAACGGATTAATGGATCAATTTTTTGAGGCTTAACCTACATCAAGGTTAGTGTTAAGAAAAAAAAAAGTAATAAATGATGAGAAAGAAATCTCCTTTTTGTTGAAACATAAAGGAATTTTGAAGAATGAATGTGTGCATGCTCTCCCTTGACGGTTGCTCCCCCTTGTTAAGGGCGTCAAGTATTTTAGGAAGGCTAAGACAAAAGTATTGCAAAATTTGCAATGTTTTTTGCTTTGACGAAAAACTCCCCTTTATTGAGAGCGTCAAGTTTTCCTAGTGTGTTTTGAAAATCTACAAAACAAAAAGTTAGTGCAAAATTATATTCGTCCTTGGACGAGTAAGTCATATGATGCACTTTGTAAATGCTCGACTGAAGCTCCCCCTAGCTCGAGGGCGTCAAGAAGAACAGAGAAAAGAATTAGTGTAAAATTTCGTTCATAAATAGACGAGAATCCCATACACATCAAAGTGTATATATATGAACCTACAAAGAAAGGATTAGTGTCAAAAAGATAATAATCCTACTACTTGCATCATCATGGTTGGTTTAAAGGTTGTAAGGTTTGTTCAAAAAAAAGAAAAAAAATGTGCTTAGGGATGAGACGCATTTCATTACAGAAATTCACTTGGCTTTTGACAACATAGATGTTTGTGGAGGATGGTTGAGCGACCATGAATTGTAGTGGTAGTGAGACACTTGTAGGATGTGGTTGACACAATAAGCTTGTGGTTGATACAAGTAGGATGTGGTGGAACATGAGACATACTTCATCACGTAGTTCATGAACTAGACCTTGGACACGGTGATAATGATAGAAATCATCATCATGACTTAGAGGTATGGAAGTTGTGGTAGAGGTGATGAGAGGTCAAGTATTACTAGGTAATAAAGAGACTCAAGATTAGTAAGGGATGGTGATGAAAGGTATCAAGGTGAATCTTTGACTTGGTTGATGTCTCAATAGATGTGGTAGACATGATGACTTGGTGGAGTAAGATGGTTAGGATGATGCAAGATTAGGAATATAAAAAAAACAATGTGCGAGTGAGCACAACTTGACTTGATGACGAAATCGACCATTGTCGTCCTACAAGAATCCAAAAGAGTTAGTACGAAAGGAAAACATTTATACAAATGGATAAATTGTTCACATAAAATCATGAAACGAAAAGAAAGAACACGTAAAGAATCATATAAATGCAACTCATTTATAAGCATATAAGAAACTGATAATCCTAAGTGTTGAACAAGTGCTTGTGTGGGAAAAAGGAAATTTTAAATGATTATTGTTAGCCTCGCTTTTTTATAAAGATAATGTCACTTACGTGAATTGGACTAAATGCGTAGTATACTTTGCCCATAGGGACTAGTATCGTTTAAGTGGCAAAGTAATGGTTTGTTGAGCCTACAAATACCCCTCATGACTCTCCATGAGGGGTGAGGTGAAGCATTTGGTTAAGTGTAGTGTGTGTTTATTTTATAAAAGTTATCCTTATCTTCTCCTCCCTCTCTAGTTCCTCTCTCTTGAAAGATGATGTTCTTCATCTTCAATCACCAACCCCCACCTCCCGAACCACATAAATCATATGTTAATCGGTCCTAACAAGTGGTATAGAGCCATGGTTATGTTTTGATGATTTATGGTGGTTTTGATACATGTTTTAAACTGTTTTGTGTACTTTTTCTTGGTCGGAATTTTTTTTTTCTGAATACTGTGGGTCAACAGTTTTTAACATATTCGGGTATCCTTTTTTGTAAAAAAGTCATCTGGTCGGTCAAAGTTATCAATATCTGGTCTTGTGTCTCTTATGTCCAAAACTGATATTTGTATTATCATCTTGTATATGACTTTTTAGTACCAAAGCCGTGAAATTAACGTGGTCAAACATTGGTCAAACTGGGCTTAATGAAGTAGTTTATGCTTTTTCTGGGTTTATCTTTGAAGCTGGTCGGAATCTTGGTCGGAATTCTCGCCGGAAAATGGTCAAAGGGTCAAAACCCTAGTTTTCTCCGCCTATGGATATGCTTACGCGTATGGAATACGCGTAAGTGCTTACAAGTAAGAAAAACCTACGCCTAAGCATAAGCTACGCGTAAGGGATTTTTTACGCGTTTGATGTTACGCTTAAGACCATGTTACGCATAAGTATGAGAAAGTATACGCGTAAGGTTTCGGGCAAAGTAAGATACGCGTATGATTTAATTTCTACGCTTAAAAACTGAAGTGAAAATGAAAAGAAACCTACGCGTAAACTACAAGCAGCCACTGAACACGACCAAAAACAACCATATACCAAACTACATAGACCTCAGTATTCAACATCATTAGTCCATTAAAACTTAACAGAACCAAAACAATCAAATCCAACACCAACAACATCCAATCAAATCTAACCTAACTCATCCTCCATCTCCTCTAGCACTTTCAAGACTCAAAAACAAATAACATGAAAGATCTCAGATTCAAATTCAATTTTTTATGCAATCTTTCAAAGATTGTTTCAATTGAATCATGCTCCTCACAGATCCACTTTTGAAGACGAAGCTTCAATTAATATTCGAATCAAAAGAAAGAATATAACAAGGATGTTATATCTCTTCTTAGTTTCGTTCAAGACTGAAAACCAAAAACGAATTACAAAAACATGTAAACACCTACCCGAGACCTTTTTATAAGATCTTGAAGTCTCTTTCATAGATTTCTTGGTTTGGATTAAAGAGCACATGATGACAAGGTTTGGATTAGGATATATTTTTGTGCTTCGTGTATATGAGTCTCTCACTCAGATTATTCGGTCATACTAAGATTGATATGGAGATTTGTTTTCGAGTATGATGTAATGAGAGCAAACTTGAGATTTGGAGATGATAGTTTGGTGAGATGTGAAAATGTTTCTGTGGTAGGCGTATTGTTATCACACGTATATTATATATATAACTTAATCTGCAATGTCTGGTGAAATAGAAAAAGCCTTACCTTGGCACGTGCGATGCAAGTGATATGTTCGGTGGGTTTTTTAATAAGCGGGCTCATTTTGTTTTGGGTTATTTTCCCGGCCTTTTCTTTGTCCAATCCATGTTGGCTTGAAAAGGGATTCATAAGCGGTGTGTATCCTCTCTATCTGGAAAATTCTAGTCATCTTCTCCATTCATACTCCACCGCCTCTCTCTCTTATTCTTATAAAAAAACTATACCCATCTCTTTCTAGCCAACTCTATGGTTTTCTTTTCGCTTTCTTTCTCTGCGATAGGGACAAAACACTCATAACAAGATCTAACAAAAAAAAATTAAAAAAAAATACATAAGGTTATTATTGTGGCAGGAGATTCATCCAGAAGAGTTAGGTATAATACTCACCCGGTCACCTAAAATTTCACCACCGGAATAAATAGAGTTTGTCGGATCTTTAACAACTTACATATATCGGAAGCTTAATAAGTTTAACTTCCAAAGGTGAGAGTCAATTATCCATTGGATTTTCTTACGGTAGTTATTATGATTTCCCCCTAATTTGGGTCGATTGATTGCCTTTATTGGATTGTTTATAAAAGCCGATTAAATTGGTTTTGCAATTTATTTTAAATAATTGAATTCTTTTTTACATGATATTTTGTTATTGAATCATTTTCAAGTAATGAAGAAATTGATGCAAGAAAAAGAATGGATGAGTAGCCTCATGGCGTTGACTAATTACTTCAATAGAGGTATGATAGTAAATACGTAAGGTTAGATTCATATTAAATAACCAAAATTAGCACTGTGAAATAAGTGTCTATAGATGACAGTTTTACATCTTTGATTGATAGTCTTTTTTTAGCTGTGGTATAACATGAGACACACCAATCTTTTGTTGAATGCAGATCACACCGGCATCATGAGAAGAAGGTAAACGTAATAGAGTATTGTTACGCGATGCATCATGCTATATATATAATGATATTATTGCTTTATTTAACATGTTAAAATTATTTCGTAAGGACAAAAAATCTTGATCACACCAAATACAAAGGCTGGTACAGAGAAATTATCCAACTTAGGGGATGTTAAGATTAATTGAGTTGACACTTTACACTCTAATTCCGGTCTGAAATTTTTATGTGAATTAGATTTGCATAATGATAATTAACATATAAACTTGCAAGCTATGGCCCATATCGTTATGGTTCTAACCTCTCTGAATTTTGAATCCAGCAGTTGGATCAAGGGGGTGTTTGTGGGCATTCTGTGAGGTCGTACGCATATGGACTGAAATGAAACATCCACCAATTGTGAGCGGCGAGGAGAGTTGGCTCCTCAATGAGCAACGCCAACAAAAATATAGCAAAATACCGAAGATATGGTTAGCCTACTTTTTTTTACCCCTTTATATATTGAATACTAAAATACAGGATCAAATTCAGTTCAGTTCATTTGCCTTTATTTAGAACACACATATAACTGAGAAATTGGTGTCGTTTGCAGAGGTTGACTAAAGAGTGGACAAACCTATAACATCAGCAGCGTGAACAACAAGTGATTCAAGGGTGGCAGCAGTTAGATCGTCGAAAATGAAATCATCATCCGCATTCATAATAGACGTATGTGGGTCCCTTTTGGGTTTGCGACGACAATTTCATTTTCACATTCTTTTTAAAGAAACGGAAAAACAGGAAACAATACAATGGGGTTGCGTTTTGATGACATAAAAGTTATTGACGAGGTTGATAGACGTGTAAAAACCAGAAAGACAGGTGAATTTGCCATCATCTTTTGTTTACCTTGAAAAATTGTAAATATAGATACTTTAATTAACGTAAGTGTTCCTATGATAGGAAAAAGACTGACGGGAGCTAAATACAGCAGAAAATATTGAAATACAGTTACAGAATATGGATTCGACACGTATACGAGTATGTCCATGAATCAGACGATAAAAAAGCCAAGTAGGTTGTGTTTATTTTATGAAATAAACTCAGAGTGACTCATTGTTGATGTCTATTGTAATACTAAATGATTACGCTATTTGAATGTTGTTATTTCAGCAAAGTGGCATGCTGAAGCTTCAGGGATAAGGAAATTTACAACTCTTGGATGGGTTACAAAGTGCAATCTCTATTCATGTGTTGCCTACAGCGGCCTTCACAGCCCGCAATCTAATGGAACAGGTAAAAAAACGCTTCCAAGCTTAACGATCTGGACATATGGTGATGTGCTCATATGATTCCTTTTTATATTTCACACCAATTCTTATTAGGTTTTGCTGTGAAAATGCCTATGCAATAACTGGATGCTTATACACTAGGAAACAATATATAATGTCATACAGTAACATATAGTCACAAAAATGTCTTCTTTGGTATATGGCTTGATAAACTAATAATGACCTGTGCGAAACATCCCCTACATTTGAAGCTAAGGTAGATGACTCAAACAATTTTCTATGCTTGCGATGTAAAGTTACATATTATTTATAGCTCATGCGGGTCGTCCATGCCCAAAAAAATATCTGTACTACTGCAATTGAAAGTGTGTTTGACTGCTTCTTGGGTACCCAGCAAATTAGTCCACCTAACAGTTATCTCGACGTATACGATATTATACTTTCGACATGCTTTCTTCCAAAAGATGGTATAATATGATCATTGTGAAATGTATGTCGATCTTTGGAACTACTTTCTGCTTTTAGGATAGTCTATAAGCCAACTATGCAAAACCTTCATAGTCACTATGTTAATTTGTTAACCAAATGTTGTACTTCAATTAGTGTATATTATGTTTGTTGACCAAATATTATATTTCATGCATATTTTATCCGCGACTGAATAATCCAATGCCTCAGAGTAAGTGCATTTCCTACTATAACTAATAGTTTGTTGGTAAGATCGTGCTCAAACTGAGTGTTTTAGATGTCAATTGGATCATCATAACAACTTACGATTACTCTGATATTTGTGCAGCTAAGGGGAGGGAAATAGGAAATATGAGTGGCAGTCAAGGTGTCCGAGGTATGGATTTGAAGCAGGGCTGCCTTGGGCGAGTTTAGGGGCTAAAGTGGCGGTTCAAAGGGATCATTTTAGAGTATCAATTTCTGTTTTCTCTTACCAATTAAACAGGGCTACACAAAACCGTATGCTACATGTACACCTTGGGTTAAGGTTAAAAAAATAAACGGATAAGGTCCTAAAAAAAATTTAAAAAAACGTCCGCCGCAACGCGGCGGGGGTTTCCACCTCGTTTAGGTTAAAAATGAAAGACTGATTTGGGCAGTATTATTTTAACCAGTATATAATCCACTCTTTTGGATCGGGTATTCCAAATTTAAACATGGGCCTTGTGACAAAAATTTCGATTATGGGCTTTGTGCTTTAATTCGACATGGGCTGAACTATAATTTGGACTGGGGCGGGTTAGCAATTCTATCCACATAGGCTGACGTATTTGTAAACGGATTTGGGACATTTGATACAATTGCTTCAAATGGAATGTGATCTGTTGATATTTACAGTTATAAAAGGAATGGATGTAAAAAAATTATTATCCGATTCTTCTCTTCAAAATAAGAATTATTGGATAAAAGTTTTTTATTATTTGGTATTTAAGAGTGGTACTTTGGTCGGAAAATTTTCACGGAGAATATATAATTCACGGCTTGAGCGAAGATTTGAAAAAATGATCAAGGGGTTTTTGTATGGTATTATTGATGCGAAATTGAAGTGACGTTTCATGGGTGACCTTCATTATCTATGAGACGTTGGTTGGTTGGTTGCATGTCTCAAGATAACTTGTTTGGGCGTTTTTCATAAGTGATTATGAATTTGACAATATGGTTATAACTGATGTAAAGAGTTACGTTGTAGTGCTCACAGTGTATAACCATCACTTTAAGGAGTTACGTTGTTGTACTCAGTGTCACACGCAGTTGTGGATTGCTCAAAAATATAGAACAAGCAGTAAGTCACAAAGTTGGGATGTTTACTTCATTTTCAAAGTTGGTCATATCGGGTTTTCTCCATATGTGGTCATTACTATTAGCCGGTGAATCAAAAGAAGGTTCGTTTTCAGGTTGGTTTGAGAGAATTATTGAGAGTATTTTTGCGACATATTCTCACAGAATTTTGATCAAGCTATGATGTTAAGATTGCATCAAGAAGGTAATACGGCATGAACGCAACATTATGATGATTCTGATAGCTCGCAACCATTAGGAGGGAGAAGTTGGTATTTCATCTTCCGTGATTGGATTACAAAGGGAATTGTACTTAAGACCCAAGAAGAAGAAGTGTGTGCATCGGGCTTTTACCAACTTGGATGCAATACTAAGTGAGTTATGTTGTTACGATGTTCCCGAATCGACAACCATTGTGCTACAATCAAGAGTCTACTTTCTCATTGCGTGTTGGAAGAGTGTTGTCGATTCTGTGAGGAGCAGAAAAGAAAAAGGCTCACTAGTTAGAGGGAGTAATAACCTAACTAGACCGTTCTGATTGAAGTTCGAGCTACAAGGATTTGTGCCACGCCAAAGATCAAATGCCGAGATCGTCGGAAGATAGAACTTCAAGTTTGCCTCGAGATCTAGACTACAGAGACTCAAGGCTTCAACAAAGTCAACATTGTTCATTACTATTGTAATTTACTTTGTTTTGTAATTATAGGTCTCATTGTAACCATTCACGTGTGACGATATCTTGGAGGGAGATTGTTAGCCTCGCTTTTTTATAAAGCTAACGTCACTTATGTGAATTGGACTAGATGCGTAGTATACTTTGCCCATAGGGACTAGTATCGTTTAAGTGGCAAAGTAATGGTTTGTTGAGCCTACAAATACCCCTCATGACTCTCTATGAGGGGTGAGGTGAATCATTAGGTGCATTGTATTGTTTTCATTTTATTCAAGTTATCATTTGTTTATCCTCCCTCTCTCTACTTTCTCTCTCTAGAAGATGAAGATATTTATCTTCTTCTTCCAACCAAGGCCTCCCAAAACCATATAAATCATATGATAATCGATCCTAACAACTATCTAAAGAGATAAAGTACCTACTGTTCCACGGTTCCACCGGTTCCCTCACTAGAGGGATCCGGCTAGCTTAAGTCTAGGGATCCGGCGAACAGACGAGGTGAAAAAGAGGTGATTGGGTTCTAGCAAGGTCTAGCACCTACATATCCTAAGTTACTCAGTCTATTAAGTGTCTTACATGAAGAAGGACTTAAATGATTAAGAGAAAATGATTGATGGTAGCTAATGATTTTTACAGCAAGCACACATGTATACACGTTAAGCAAAGAAAGGAGAGCATGTAGATATCACATATAGGCAATCAAATGAGATCGAGCTTACAAATAACACAAAGGTTTAGCAAACTTAACAAGCACTATTCAAGAAGCCCAAAACAGATTTACGATCTAGATTAGTAAATCATTTACACTAACAATGACATGCAAGGTATGTGTCTAGAAAGAAAAGAGCACATGATGGTGTTCAAGACAAAAGAGTTGTGAGGTGCTAGTTTAGGACAATCTAGTCATTACGGATGGTGATTAGCATACAATGAGCTTCGTCCATGAAGTCATGTAGCTCTACTCGATCAAATCAAGATAATCGCTTGATGAGGCAAGTGGTTGTGATTAACTAAAAGAAAAATTAATTTTACAACTTGTTTGATTAGTAATCCTAAGACAATGCAAAGTATTTCCATTTTAAACTTACTTTAGGAAAACATAGGAGTATAGATTTCTCAAGTGAGAGAATGAATATGAGACTATTACTAGTGTGCTCAATTACGCCTAAACACGACCATTTTACGGGTGATTCCACATACCCAACTTCTATCAAGGAAGCAATTCAACCGTTATGTCAAATTGAGTTTCTAGTGCAATAAGTTCTCCAAGATTCATTCTCAAGTTAGGAAAATTTATATTCCTACAATGGCCTATCAAGAGTAACAATGATGATACTTTGCTTCGCTTTTTATTAATATTATACTTGAAACAACTAAGGTGTGAAGGTGTCATGTTAAAACAAATTTAAAATTTGTCCATATGGTGAACAAAAAAAATGGTTGGATGAGCTAGTTCAACATATGTTGTTGGAAAGCTCGAGTTTGGACTTTCGGATATGAACAATTATATTTGCATTGCAAAATAATTTACTTGAGTATATCGGATAAAATAATCAAGTTGTCAATCCTACTATAAAGCTTGGAAAGCGATCATGAAAAGGAAAACGGGAGAGTACATCATCAACACAAGTGTAGGTTATGATCTGATGTACATTCTTGTTGTTCTTAGAAAACGATACAAGAAAACAAGAAATCATATAAGCACATAAAACATTTATGTTGCACACATGACAAACTCAATCAAAAAGCCATTTGGTGTATTACATGTTTTAAACATTTTCAACTTATATGACTTATCTAAGTATTTAACCTAACATTTTCGACACAACTAGATGTTATCCCAAACACTCCTTCAAATAGCACATTGATTAGTAGAATATTACTAAATCGACAAACAAGAGAATGAATAGCAAGGTAAGAAAACCACATATGTTATTCAATCAAACAAGCACAAAAGCTATTTGAGATAAGCAAATAATGCAAGGAAGACAATTTATCATATAGCATAGCATATGAAAGTTCTTTTCATCGCTTTGTGTTAAATATAAACATGTATACCAAGCTTGATTAGTTTCTTTTATATTTATAAATATGATCAAAACCTTAATTTCAAAAGAGGATACATTGTTATTCAAAAACGAAAATATCCGTCTCCAATTAGATCAAAAGTTTGTGCAAAAGTTATGACCGAAAAATGACTTTCTATTATAAATCAATGATTCTGTAAATTTTTGTTTTGAATCAGTTTATGAAATAATTTTTAAATTAAAGTAGACTCAAATACCTTTAAAATGATAGGTGGCACGACTTCTAACGACTTACGGTTAATTAGTTATTAATTTTTGAAATTGCATAAAATCGTTTTCTCGCACCACGGATCCCACGGATCCCTTGCTTGAGGATCCGTCCAGTTGTAAATCGAGGGATCGCGGATCGACACTGTAAATACAAAAGTGCATGTTTTGACCCGACGAAAAGGTTTAACCTTTGTAGACTTTTTAGTAAAGTTATATTACCGATTTTTACCTTTATTCAAGCTTGATTAACAAGATATCTAACAACAAAACTTCAAAGAAAAAATCAACAAAACACTTTTCATATTATGCTTGACTTCACCAAAATTTGATAAAGGACCTTACTCGTTTTGAAAACCATTTGTTTTAAAACTAGAGCCAACCCGCCTCGATACCAATTGTGAAAACGTAGGGGGGGTGAATACGTTCGCTTCAAACTTAAAACTTTTGTATCAAATATAGTATAAACCATTGCATTTTCTAATCTCGACGCGGGGATGCATTTAACGACACGGCATGTAAGGCCAACCCTTAATATCACATAAGATTCCGCAAGATTAATGGTTCATTATAAATCAAGTTTCACCATTATTAGTCCGGTTTTTTTTCTTGATCAAGCGTGTCATAATATGTAAAGTGTTAAATATAGTTTATGACTATATGAAATACCAAGTATGTATCACAAACATAGACATCAACCACATAGAAAATAAACAATGTAATGCAAGAATAAAAGTAAAGCGATAAGTAAAAGGATAGACAAACCAACACGAGGATTTATAGTGGTTCGCTACAAGGACACCTTCCTTGCCTACTCCACTCCCCGAGTCACCTACTCGAGAGTTCAGTAAACACTACACGACACCAACTCCTTATGGCGGAGAAGCCTTCACAACGTCGCCTACTCTTTTTCCCAGATTAGGCTAACCACCGGTTCTTTTTACAAAGGAGAACCACACCTACCACAACGTCGCCTACCCTTTATCCGGTAATAGGCTAAGTACCGAGTTCCATTACAATGGAGGAACTACTACCCAACACTACACGACACATAACCCCAAAGGATATCTACTCCTTATAACAACATCAACAAGGATATCAATATCCTTTGACCCAATACTAATCTATTTTGTACATCGAATCACACCATATCGAATGTACACCTTAGGCACCTTTCACTAATGCCTTTGACTCGATCTCTAGGCACCCTTCACTAATGCCTTGTAACTTGACTTCTAGGCACCCGTTATGTTTTGTGGCCCAACATAACAAACCTTGTATTTTATAGCACAAACATATAAACCATCTAGTCTAGTCATAGATGTACGACACATCTATGATACCCGTAATGTTTTGTGGCCCAACATAACAAACCTTGTGTTTATGGCACAAACACATAAACCATCTAGTCTAGTCATAGATACAAGAATATGATACTAGACAATATCCAAGACAATGTGTCTAATGGATATGCAGTCCTAAACTAAACATCAAGAACACAAAGCATGATGTAGTTAGTCTTCTATGAATGAATATGACAAGTTTCCCAAGCTTGTTGTAGAAGATCTTCATGTGCTTGTATGTTTGTGATGGGTGATCACTTTAGTAGGTAATGGTGCAAGATCTCTAGGCTTGCTTTGGAGGATCACTTCGGGAGTATGCTTACAACAAATGAAAGTTAGAAGCATTATGATCATATGTGATGAGGGTGGATTACATGTTTCCTAATGATCTAGATACGCTAGAGATGGTGGAGAGAAACTATTTGTGAAGGTGTGAAGAAATGGTAAGAAGTGGCTTGCTATTTATAGGCAAAAAGGCCAAAACCATGTTCTGCCCCAAGGATCCCTCCTGGAGGGATCCGGCCCTTGTAATTCCAAGGGATCCGTGGGACACTTGAAGGATCCGTGCACGCTCCTCTTTACCCATGGTTTATGAGTTAAAACTATGGGCTATGAGTCATGGATTTTTAGTGTCCACCAAGGTACAATGTATCTAGACATTGGGTATGGGTCTTGGGTCATATGTCATGGGTTTTACCCAACACATTTACTTATGTTTATGTATTTTATAAAATGTAAGTAACCAAAATTACTTAAATGTTTGATAAACTATTTAACTAAACATGTTTAATGGTTTGTTACGGGTTTGATCATAACGCAACATAACAAACATGTACGAACCTGTGTTGTAGCATACAAGGACTTGAGTCGTCGAGAGGTGTTGAGAGTATGTTGAGACAAAATATAATTACAAGTAACTTATACATTTTACGTTATGTATTAAAAGTTACATGTTTGTCATCACAAAACAAATGAGAATGTATAGATTAAATATCGTAATATTTGCACTAACAGTATGTGTGTATGCTTGCATGTTTACCATGTCCGGATAATTTACTTGTGTGTTTGCCAAGATCTATGAAACCTAGTTATTAAATGTTGATTGGTTGTCTCTTTTCTTAATTGTAATTGGCTTAGGATTGCAGTAGGCCATCGTTGTGTTTTTAATACTTGAGTAATCGTTGTGAACATTAGTTTATAATCGCCTAGAGTTATTGTAGGCTAAAAATCCAAAGATAACCTTAGAGTTAGTTTATGAATCCTAGAGATTTTGTAGGCAATAACCTTAAGGTATCCTCAAAGAGTTAGGGAAAAAAGCATACCCTACGACCTTAGAAGATATAACGCGTTAAGAATAAGCACGTGACAATTCAACCATCAATAAAAGATAACTAGGGAGTAATAGCATCTAGGTAGACACATTTTTAATCATCATACGAGCACACATCAATTAGACATAGACTACCCCTTAGCTTAGTTAATTAAAATAGATAATAGTAGAGTAATCGGTAGAAATATCATCCCCCAAATCCAATACCCCGAGATTCGTACCTTTCAATTTTCTAAAAAATATAAAAAGATAAAAAATAATCTTCCTCAACCCCAACCTTAGCGTAGTAATTTCTCACTAGCATTCCTATTCCCCTAGAGAACGATATCAATCCCGAGGCTTACCCTAATACTACACTACAACGATTAGGTTCATCGCCTAGGTGGTTGAAAACTTTCTCAAGAAAAGGAAGTTTCCTTTGACCCCGAACGCGCTGTAATGCCAGATCAAGTTTTTGGCGCCACCGCCGGGAATAGAATAGCTAGTTAGAGTCTATCTTGTTTAGGTTCCTTGCTTGATTCCTATCAAGTAAGATTTTTCTCAATTTTAGCTTCCTCGTAGTCTATCCCCCTTCTTCGTGACCTTTGTTCATAATCATATCACTTTTCATCATGGAAGGTGATAATCAACCACCACTCATCAACCCACCACCAAATGACCCGCCAAGAGGCCGCACTCTTGGTGAATACTCAAGACCAAGAAACCTAGGCTATAGGAACACCACTGAGCTCCCCGATCAAGCTCAAACTACGGCCCTTCGATCCGACACCATCCGGTTGGTGCAAAATGGATGTGCATTCCATGGACTTCGTTCCGAAGATCCTAATCAGCATCTTAAGGATTTCCTTAAAATCATCGATTCCATCGACCTTGATGCTAGTACTCGGGAGACCACGCGTTTGCGTCTCTTCCAATTCTCTCTACGGGACCAAGCTAGTAATTGGCTTGAGCGACTTCCCGCCGTCTCCATCTCAAGTTGGGATGATCTCACCATTCGTTTCCTTGCCCAATTTTTCCCACCGGGGAGAACTACTGATAACGCTACACGTGTCGTTCGGGGTCAAAGGAACTTCTTTTTCGTCGAGCAAGTTTGTCAAAACCCTAGGCAGTGAACCTAATCGTTGTAGTGTAGTATTAGGGTAAGCCACGGGAATTGATATCGTTCTCTAAGGGAATAGGAATGCTAGTGAGAAGTTACTACGCTAAGGTTGGGGTTGAGGAAGATTATTTTTTAACTTTTTATGTTTCTAGGAAATGGAAAGGTACGAATCTCGGGGTTTGGATTTGGGGGTTTGGTATTTCTACCGATTACTTATACTTATCTAATTATCTAAACTAAGGTGTATGTAGTCTATGTCTATTGTTGTGTGCTCGTATGATAGTTAAAAATGTATTTGCTTAGGCTTTATTACTCCCTAGTTATCTCCTATTGGTGGTTGAATTGTCACGTCCTTATTCTTAATTACGTTGTGTCTCTAAGGTCGTAGGGTATGCGTTTATCCCTAACTCTTTAAAGCTACCAAAGGTTAATGACTACAAAATCTCTAGGATTCATAAACTTTAACTCTAAGGTATTCTTTGAATGACTTGCCTACAATTACTCTAGGCGATTACAAGCTAAGGTTCATCAAAGATCAATCAAGCATTACAAACACAACGAATGACCTATCGCAATACTAGGTCAATCACAATTAAGATAAGAGACAACCAATCAATATTCAATAACTAAGTTTCATATTACCTAAGCAAACACACAAGTAAATTAGCCGAACATGGGGAACATGCAAGCATACACACAATCAAAGGAAGACATAATTAAATTAATGAAGTAAAACACTTATCTTGATGTAAGATAGGGTATGGAACCCTAAAATACTGTACAACATATCCTTGGTTCGGTTTAGGTTTTTACTCCAAAAGACTACACACCGAAAACTAAAAAATTCGGATTCTATACATAAGATTACAAATGCGACGGCGTCACCCTTTAATTTGTGGCGCCGTCGAGTCGCCGTTATTAGGGTTTCGTCTTGGCCACGTTATCATTATGACGGCGTCACCTTATGTCCGCGACGCCGCCTTGAGTCTCGACGCCGTCTCGGATCTAATCTAGGCCCCTACTCTTTTAAAACCCGATGCGTCACTTGAAAATAAGCAATTTAGCTCTGATCGTCACAAAACATCTTCCGACGCGTCACAGGTATAACCCGACGCCGTCCCTTCGGGCCCAAAGACCTTAGTGTCTCGATTCTTGACTTTGGCCATTTTCTTCAGATATTCATGCCTTTTCGTCCGAATAAGTGTCATTCCAAACAATTTGCCTTCAAGATACCTAAAAGTGAAAAGGAACGATATTAAGTAATAACGGATACAAAAGTGATCAAATAAAGGCTTAAACGACCCCTCAAAAAGGTACATTTTAAAACCTTATCAAATATCCCTACACTTGGTATTTGCTTGTCCTCAAGCAAATGTGCTTTTAGCCAATTAATTTATAAGTTAGAGGTCATGAAGCATTAGTTTAGAATGATTCACAACACATATAAGCCCTGCAAAAGTCATAACAAGCACATAAATTACATACTAGGACCTCACATGGGGTGTTTGGATACTCACATCTCTCGGGTGTATATGAAATATAACAAGTTGGAAATGGAAGATAAACACTCATTAACCGGTCCTAGTACATAGATTACCATAGGCTTGAGACTAGATCAAACCTCCATCGCTTTGGCGTAAGCATCTAGGAAAGACTATCCAATAGGTCTTTTAAAGGGTTGTAATGATAGGCTTACGGTAGGGAAACAAAGGGTTTGGTGGGATAGGCTATTTAGTGGTGGCAAGTCAAAAATCTTTATGTTACAAGCATGCGAAGAATGGCGTTGCTAAGCCAAGACCCGACACTCTAAACTCTAGATAACTGAAACAAACAAACATAAATTAAAAGATAAATGTAGGATGGTAGCCCGTGTGTTTTTCTCAATTTTTTTTTCATACACTTTTACTCTACCATCCTCTACGATAACATCAAAATGAAAGGGATTTATAGGCACATCCCTACACTTGATTTTTTATTACTCTAACACTAATTTGACCCCGATTTGAAAAGATCAAAACACTTGGAGTACATTATTATGCAAATAAAGGGAATTTTAATTTAACGTTCCCTTCCCGTCATCTCATAAAATTTAACTTTTCCCATGAGTCCCAATCGTCCCAAAACTGTGTTCAAAGGATATGACTCGACTTAGCAACTTAAGCAAGCAACTAGATAATTGAACTAAGGGTTAAGTGTGATAACAATAATGCACTAAAAGTGAGTGCATACAAGGTAGGCTAAGGCGATTTGGGTGTACATTTGGGGGTGGATCGTAAACAATGCTTTTCATTGATATTCCGGAAAACCAAAACATCACGAGAACCACGAAAAGGATAGGCTCTGAGGGGTTCACTAGTGGTATCGTGTACTAAAGATGAGTACAACGCAAGGGTGTGGGGGAATTACCCAACCGATGTGGAAGAAGTAATTATATTACGGGTATCAAACAAGAGTTATCCTAATGCCTCTTATCATTTAGTTATTCCTAACTACACAAGTGTAGTCTTACTAGCGATCTCGGGATGCATCACAAAACAAGTTCTAGAATCTATTATACTACCGGTTCACACTCTAAGCATTAAAGATGAATGCTTTAATTCCTACTAATCTAAGGGCGATCCTCACATTTTGGGTGGAATTTAAGTGGTAAAGGGTTTTTGTGCTAGTCATATAACTTCCTATCCATGAGACGCTTTATTAAGACTAATGGCCCACTCCTATATGTCATGAAAATTTTAAATTTGGTGCCAAAATTACCCTAACGGATATTTCTCATGGTTTATTACACAAATGAAATTGGACAAGGCAAATATTCAAGGATAAGCATAATTTCAAAGTTCCGCTTTATTTTCCCTCCCTACACTTAAACCGAACATTGTCCCCAATGTTCCCGAAAGTATCAAAGTTATGATAATGGAAGGTAATAAAAGATGAAAGCAACTAATACTCCCCGATTAGCTCGGTAGGATCCGTAAAGTGGTGGTTACATCTTTCTTCAAGAAGAACGTTGCGTGAAAAGCTTTTTCTCATCTTATGTATCTTCTTCTTGGTAAATTAAACCCGCACACTTGAAGAAAATAAACGAAACCTTCGCGTAAAATCGCGGTAATAATATATATAGGACTCTACTAAACTAGGATATAATGCTTGTGGAATGGATGTTTACGAATTTATGAAAATTAAGACCGAAAATTCCAAAAATTATAAGTAGCTCGTAAAACGAGAAAAGTAAGCAGTTGTTTCTGCTCCTTCCCGACGCCGTCAGTTGCGATCTCGACGTGGTCAGTTATCCCGACAAAACCGGTCTGCGATTTTCGGAAAAATTCGGAAAATTTACATCTTTAGAATCTGGAAAAATTTCCTGCAAAACATCCATTATGACTCGATACAAGCATTTGACTCGAACAAACACACATGTATATCTTTTAATTAATTGTAATTCTCATGTTTACGTTTCTTTTGAAAACGTGTGTAATCCTCCCTACAGTTATCCATTATGTAAAATACCTTTATATGTAATTAAGAAGAGGTTAAAGACAAAATAAAGCATTTTTACAAATTTAAAAATGAGAATACACAATCAATAAAAGATACACGACACACAAACAAGCAAACAATTAAGCATGGGTTGCCTCCCACGAAGCGCTTTTCTTTATTTATGAGTCTTGTAGCTAGACTCGAAGTCGTGCCCCTACGTACCGATATAAGTAAGCCTATCCTCAAGAATGTCATAAGGATCAAACTTATCATTTAGGTTCCTAGTAGTACGTTTGGTTCGATATGACTTTTCAAATTTCTCTCCATCGGGATCATAGATTGTTATCCTAATGTGCCACTCTCCATTACCATCACTAGGCGGTTTATCCAAATCCCACTTATGTTTAGGCTTATCGCTCTCAACTTTCCACTTATTCATGACAAGGTTGACGGGCAAGCTTCCTAGGAACTCGGTCATCTTCCTAAATACTAAGGCGTCCTCGAACGGGTTCATTTCCATGTCCCTAGCCATTTCTTTTTCATGGAAAGTTGCTTTACTAGCAAAGGCTTCATCTAGGTAAAAAGGTCGTTGGGGACCTATGAAGTTCTTATCAATCCAAGGTCCAGTATCAGATGGTGCTCTATCCAACCTAATCTCATGTGGAATTTCCTCTTTTGTAGTAAGTATGCTTTTGACATCGTGAATTGACCTAGCACTCCCTCTCCTACCACTATTTTGGACATCTTACAATCAATGATGGCACTAGCGGTAGCTAAGAATCCTCTTCCTACTAGCAAAGGGCATGTCGGGTCCTTATTCATGTCTAGCACATGGAAATCCGCCAAAAGAGTCAATTCTCCTACCTGTACTACCATGTCTTTTATTATCCCTATCGGATATGCAATACTACCGTCCGCTAGACCTAAGATGGTTTCCGTTGGTTCTATCTTACCTAAGTTAAGGCTTCTATGGAGGAACAACGGAACAAGATTGATGCATGATCCTAAGTCGGCTAGAGCATCGAGAGGTTTGGAAGTTCCAAGCCTACACGGAAGAGTAAATAGCCTCGGATCGTCTAACTTCTTAGGTAGATTATTTCGCACAAAAGCGGACCCATGTTTTCCAAGTTTAAGTTCTAACTCATATTTTTCTTTAAAGCATTATAATAAGGTGCATGAGCTAAGTCTTCAAGAATTTGTCTAGAGAGCCACGGAATCAAGAGCAACAAGAATATTTGTGGAGGACATTTTGTGACAAGATTGGCGAAGAATCTTGGGTATTATGTTGATGAGGAATTGGCTAAGTGTGGAGAGCTAAAGTATAGTGAAACGTGGACTGCGAAAGGTTTTGGTAATGCTTTGAACATGAGATTGGGAACCGTAGGGTTATGGATTGAACCAAGACCACAACAAAGAACCACCACAACAAAGAAGGGAATATACCAATGGATAACGTGCAAATGGGTACGTCCAAGAGTTTTGATTCGGGATGGGAGAGTGGAACCAACATCTAGATGAGATTCAATGTAGGGATGTGTGGAGAGACTCGATGATGTTAAGGAACAACTACATCAATGATTATTCGATGCCTATCTTTCAACACATGGCTCGAGAAGCCAATTATGAGTTGCCACCCTACAATCCACCAAATGTTCCACCATATCCTTTTCCTTACACCGCTTATCTCGGACCCTATCCGTATCCATATCCTCGGTACGCACTGCTTTCCGATCCAATACCCCATATGGTCGACACTCAAGTTGGAGGAACAAGTTATGAGGTTGGAGGATCATCATCAGGAGTTGGAGGCAAGAAGAAAAAGAGGAGAGTTCGTTCAGAAATCATAGACGAAAACTACGTAACCGAAAGTGATGATGATGAGTTTGATGATGAAGAAGGAGAAGAAATGAGCGAGGATGACGAGTGATTTTGGATCATTCGTGAATTATGGTTTCAAAAACAATGGTCATGATGTGTTTTAAACTATTTCTATCTTTTGATCGATTTTCTTTAGGATATTTGGCGTATTTTGTTTGGTTTTATCTAGTTTTAGTAGTTTTGTTTTGTTTTGTGCATTTCGTATTGCGCTTTTTGTTTGCGTGGATGGATATGTTGGAAGCTTATTGATGGTCAAATGTTTCGAGTGGATAACTCATGTGCTTGCTAATGACCCAATGTGCTTATTGCATATTTT
Source organism: Chrysanthemum lavandulifolium (assembly GCA_022545495.1). Taxonomy (NCBI): domain Eukaryota; kingdom Viridiplantae; phylum Streptophyta; class Magnoliopsida; order Asterales; family Asteraceae; genus Chrysanthemum; species Chrysanthemum lavandulifolium. The sequence continues at coordinate 99,685,846 of CM040246.1, forward strand.
ATCCGTGGTATCTTTTAACTATCTTTTTCCCATTTTCTTTACTTTGAAGTTCATTTTCATTACATTGAGGACAATGCAAAACTTAAGTATGGGGAGGGAAGAAAATAGGAAAATGATATGCATTTTATTTTATTTTTATAACTTTTGGATGCAAGTGATTAGAAGAAATTCGCCTTGATGGTCTAATGGTTTTCGCGCTATTGATAATTAAAATACATAATTTGGGATTTCAATGGTAAAATGAGGTTTTGAAAATTTTTAGATTTGAACCAAATTACCGAAATAATTCATTTTGGATTCGGTAGCATTTCTAGCATGCATAATAGCCTTTTTCCCACATTTTGTGAGGTTTCTTTTGTATAAAACACATCTTTTGTTTTATATTTGCTATGAGTGTGCCGATGATTATGTCGATTCTAGAACTTGTACTAGTTATGCATTACGTTAAAATCACTTCGAGTGATCTAAATATTTTCAAGTGATAAGAGGCACCTTAGGAATAACCCAAATGGCCTTCCATTTTCACATCTAATGATATATTAGTGACCACATCGGTTAGTTAACCACCCATATGGACCCATTTTGTTAGTGCTCATTTTAGCACTAGATACCCCTAGTTACACCTTCTCGAGCCATTCCTTTCGCTTTTGATAAATCCGAAAAATACAAAATATTTTACACCTTTAAACTTTAGCCAACCCTTATCAAGTCTAATGGTTTATTGCTAGTTGTTTGGAATGATTGGATTGTTTTTGATGATTATGAGTTAGCTACACTTTGCCATTCGTGTGTGCCATTCCGACAAAGACGAAGGATGCATACTTTTATTTGTATTTTTGTGGTGATGCTTATACAAAGTGTGGGGAGTTGTGATATATGAAGAGGAGCTTATAATATATATATATATATATATATATATATATATATATATATATATATATATATATATATATATATATATATAATTATTTTTATAGCCAAGGAGCTATATTATGGATATTGATTCTCTCCTACCACTATTTTGGACATCTTACAATCAATGATGGCACTAGCGGTAGCTAAGAATCCTCTTCCTACTAGCAAAGGGCATGTCGGGTCCTTATTCATGTCTAGCACATGGAAATCCGCCAAAAGAGTCAATTCTCCCACCGTACTACCATGTCTTTTATTATCCCCATCGGATATGCAATACTACCGTCCGCTAGACCTAAGATGGTTTCCGTTGGTTCTATCTTACCTAAGTTAAGGCTTCTATGGAGGGACAACGAACAAGATTGATGCATGATCCTAAGTCGGCTAGAGCATCGAGAGGTTTGGAAGTTCCAAGCCTACACGGAAGAGTAAATAGCACAGGATCGTCTAACTTCTTAGGTAGATTATTTCGCACAAAATCGGACCCATGTTTTCCAAGTTTAAGTTCTAACTCATATTTTCTTTTAAAGCATTATAATAAGGTGCATGAGCTAAGTCTTCAAGAACCGGTTTTTCTTGATGGAGTTCCTTGTACCTCCTCTAGATTAGGTTTGGGTTCTTGGTTGACGGTTTCTCAAGAGTAGGTTCTACCAATGGCGGGACCTTGGTACCTCATTTTGGATTGCTTGAAACTCTTGTTGATAGCATTTACCGAGTGAACCATTGGGTGTGAGGGGCATGGGTGCGCACTCTCCCATGGTGAACAAGAACATGAAGTCGATGAAATCGAACTCACTTTTGGGTTCTTTATAGTATCCCTTGGGAGTGCTCCAATTTCCCGGTCATTAAAGGCTTTTAAGAGGGCATCAAGCTTGTTTGTCATCTCGCCTTGTCGTTGCTTAAAATCGGCTTCAAGCATAGTTAATCGAGTTTCTTGAGATGACATGAATCTAGATGCAATTACCTCGAGACTAGTGGGGTTCCCGGTGTTTGGAGGGTTGAACCTATTAGGTGGACTAGATGAGCTTTGGGGTGTGCTTGAATTTTGGTTCCACTTAAGGTTAGGGTGATTTCTCCATGAGGGGTTGTAAGAGTTTCCTAAGTTGTTTTGTTCGGGCTTGAAAGTGTACCACTTTCTCCCGCTCCCGTATGCGCGTGGAGGCGTGAGTCCGTAAAAGCTTGTTCGGGGAGTCTTGTGCAATCGCGAGTGTCATGGGGACCACTACATAACTCACAAGGTACAGTGATTTTATTCACTTGATGTGAAGACTTAGGATTCTCGTAGGAGCTCATTAGGAATTTAACTTGATCTTCAAGCTCGAGCATCCTACGGTCGGGAGATTTTGAGTCAATGGGAGGCAAGGAGATTGCCTAAATGGTTTTGGGCAACTCACGGGGGTCATTCCAACTTTCGTTGTCATAGAGAGCAAGGTCCTCTATTATACCCCACGATTCTTCCGCGGTGAGATCACTAAGTTTTCCACCGGCCACTTGGTCAATGGATCGCTTGGTGGGGAAGTTGACATGATCATAGAAGATTTGCACTTGAAGCCAAAGATCAATGCCGTGATGAGGGACTTTATGGAGTAAGTCCTTGAATCGAGTCCATGCTTCGTAGAGAGATTCACCTTGACGTTGTTGGAACATCAAGATATCATTCCTAATCTTAGTGGTTCTCCCGGTGGGAAAAATTGAGCAAGGAAGCGAGAGGTGAGATCATCCCAACTTGAGATGGAGCCGGCGGGAAGTCGCTCAAGCCAATTACTAGCTTGGTCCCGTAGTGATAATTGGAAGAGACGCAGACGCGTGGTCTCCCGAGTAGTAGCATCGAGGTCGATGGAATCGAAAATTTTAAGGAAATCCTTAAGATGCTGATTAGGATCTTCGGAACAAAGTCCATGGAATGCACATCCATTTTGCACCAACCGGATGGTGTCGGATCGTAGGGCCCTAGTTTGGGCTTGGTCGGGAAGCTCAATGGTGTTTCTATAGCCTAGGTGGCTTGGTCTCGAGTATTCACCAAGAGTACGACCTCATGGCGGGTCATTTGGTGGTAGGTTGATGAATGGTGGTTGGTTATCACCTTCCATGATGAAAAGTGATGGGATTACTAACAAAGGTCACGAAGAAGGGGGATAGACTAAGAGGAAGCTAAAAAAGAGAAAGAAAAAAAACTCACTTGATAGGAATCAAGCAAGGAAACCTAAACGAGGTGGACTCCTAATTAGCTATTCTATTCCCGGCGTGCGCCAAAACTTGATAACGCCACACGCGTCGTTCGGGTCAAAGGAACTTCCTTTTTCGTCGAGCAAGTTTTTCAACACCCTAGGCAAGTGAACCTAATCGTTGTAGTGTAGAATTAGGGTAAGCCATGGAATTGATATCATTCTCTAGGGAATAGGAATGCTAGTGAGAAGTTACTACGCTAAGGTTGGGGTTGAGGAAGATTATTTTTATCTTTTATGTTTTTAGGAAATGGAAAGGTACGAATCTCGGGTTTGGATTTGGGGTTTGGTATTTCTACCGATTACTTCTACTTATCTAATTATCTAAACTAAGGTGTATGTAGTCTATGTCTATTGTTGTGTGCTCGTATGATAGTTAAAAATGTATTTGCTTAGGCTTTCTTACTCCCTAGTTATCTCCTATTGGTGGTTGAATTGTCACGTTCTTATTCTTAATTGCGTTGTGTCTCTAAGATCGTAGGGTATGCGTTTATCCCTAACTCTTTGAAGCTACCAAAGGTTAATGACTACAAAATCTCTAGGATTCATAAACTTTAACTCTAAGGTATTCTTTGAATGACTTGTCTACAATTACTCTAGGCGATTATATGCTAAGGTTCATCAAAGATCAATCAAGCATTACAAACACAACGAATGACCTATCGCAATACTAGGTCAATCACAATTAAGATAAGAGACAACTAATCAATATTCAATAACCAAGTTTCATATTACCTAAGCAAACACACAAGTAAATTAGCCGGACATGGGGAACATGCAAGCATACACACAATCAAAGGAAGACATAATTAAATTAATGAAGTAAAACACTTATCTTGATGTAAGATAGGGTATGGAACCCTAAAATACTATACAAGATGACCTTGGTTCGGTTTAGGTTTTACTCCAAAAGACTAAAACTAAAAATTTAGATTAGAAATGCGACGCGCCACCCTTTAATTTGACGACGCCGAGTCGCCGTTATTAGGGTTTCGTCTTGGCCACGTTATCATTATGACGGCGTCACCTTATGTCCGTGATTGCCGCCTTGAGTCTCGACGCCGTCGGATCAAATCTAGGCCGTGCGAGTGCGACGCCTACTCTTTTAAAACCCGATGTCGTCACTTGAAAATAAGCAATTTGGCTCTTGTATCGTCACAAAACATCTTCCGACGGCGTCACGTGTATAACTCGACTGTCCCCTTCGGCCCAAAGCACATGAGTGTCTCAATTCTTGACTTTGGCCATTTTCTTCGTATATTCATGCCTTTTCGTCCGAATAAGTGTCATTCCAGCAATTTGCCTTCAAGATACCTAAAAAGTGAAAAGGAACGATATTAAGTAATAACGGATACAAAAGTGATCAAATAAAGGCTTAAACGACCCCTCAAAAAGGTACATTTTAAAACCTTATCAACTACTAAACTTAGGAATGAAATATTGATGTTCCAACAACGTCAAGGTGAATCTCTCTACGAAGCATGGACTCGATTCAAGGACTTACTCTATAAAGGCGGTCATCATGGCATTGATATTTGGCTTCAAGTCCAAATTTTTTATAACCATACCAACTTCTCAACTAAGCAATCCATCGACCAAGCGACCGGTGTTAAACTTAGTAATCTCATCGCGGAAGAATCATGGGGTACAATAGAAGACCTTGATCTCTATGACAACGAAAGTTGGAATGACCCCCGTGAGTTGCCCAAAACCGTAAAGGCAATCTCCTTGCCTCCCATTAACTCGCAAACTTCCGATCGTAGGATGCTCAAACTTGAAGATCAAGTCAAATTCCTAATGAGCTCCTATGAAAATCCTAAGTCTTCACGCCAAGTGAATAAAGTCTCTTCCTTGTATGAGCTATGTATTGGTCCTCATGACACTCGTACTTGCACAAGACTCCCCAAACAAGCTTCTGTTGACTACGCATCCTCGCGTACCAATGGAACGGGAGGAAGATTCCCTACAACACCCGGACCTAGGACTTTCAATGATGCCCGAGAAGCATGGAAGGGCAAACCCGACTTCTATTGGGGACAAACCAAAGAATTCACCTCCAATGATTTCTCATAGCCCCCCTCTCACGGCCCTAGCCAACAAAACATAGAACGGATGTTGCAACACCTAGTTACATCCCAAGAAGCTCAAATAGCCAAGCTTTCCAACCGCTTTAACCAACAACAAGCCGAGATGGATAGGAAGATCGATAACCTTTTGAAAGCTATGACCAATAGTGATAGGAAGACCACCGAAAAGGTTAATGCCATCTCGACTCATTCTCCCGAAGCTTCCGGTGTGAAAATTAAGGACCCAAGTAAGTTAGCCAATCACGTTCAATTCGTCAATACCATCACCTTAGTGAAACCTAATAGGACCAATGACGAAGCGAACCATGAGACGGAACTTGAGGTTAGTGAGACTCCTAAGAATGAGTCGACCGATGAAGTAGGCAATGACTATTTCAATAAGTTTCCTACGGAAGAGGAACTCTCTCGCCACCCACACTTAGTGTGCGACCTCCGTCACATGTATGTTAGGAAAAGCCCTAGGATCAAGTTTGGTAACCCTTGGAATCTCAACATACCATGTTGCATAGGACATCTATTTGTGGCAAAGGCCTACATTGACCGCAAGTCTCCAATAAACATCATGACTAGCACGTACTATAATTGGGTGATGAAGAAGCCTATCCCAACTAGGCAAGATCCCGATAATCCTAGAGTTAGATGTAATTTCCTTGGTAGAGTTAAGGGATTACCCATTTATGTATGTAGTTTCACGTATCCTACAGATTTCATAATTATGGATGATATTAGTACGGCCATAGATCCTAGCTTGTCCCACGTTATTCTAGGAAAGCCTTTCATAGAGAACACCGGGATGACTTATGATCCGTCGTTAAGAATAGTGAGATTCAAGGATGAGACCGATGACATAGCTTACCAAATGCCGTTTAAGATTGAGAAATTTTCCTCATTATCCAATGATGAAAAAGAACTTAAGCTATCGGTCTACTATAGGAATGAGGAGGATAAGGAGAAGGGACTAGATTATGTGATGGATAAAATTTTCGGTTTCTATAAGGATTGCTTGAAACTAGGACTGAAATATAGAACCGATTGGGGAGAAGATGACTTCTTAGAAAGGTGCATAATAGGGGACTACTATAACATGGAAAACCCCAATAGAGACCATCATGAGGAAGAAGGTGATGGTGATGAAGTCACGTAGGGGCACGACTTCGAGTATAGCTACAAGACTCATAAATAATAAAAAGCGCTTCGTGTGAGGCAACCCATGCTTAATTGTTTGCTTGTTTGTATGTCATATATCTTTTCATTGATTGTCTATTCTCATGTTTGAATTTGTGAAAATGCTTTATTTTGTCTTTAACCCCATCTTAATTACATATAAAGGTATTTTACAAAAGATAAGTGTAGAGAATATTACACACGTTTTCAAAAGAACGTGAACATGAGAATTACAATTATTGAAAAAGATATATATGTGTGTTTGTTAGAGTCAAATGCTTGTATCGAGTCATAATGGATGTTTTGCAGGAATTTTTCCAGATTCTAAAGATATAACTTTTCGTAATTTTTCCAAAAACGCAGCAGACCGGTTTCGTCAGATAACCTAATGTCAGACTTCAACTCGACGGCGTCGGGAGGAGCGTAAATAGCTTATCTTATTTTCTCTCATTTTCTTTGCTACTTATAAATTTTTGGAATTTCTCAGGTTTTAATTTTCCAGAAAACCTGTAAACATCCATTCCACAAGCATTTTATCCTAGTTTAGTTGAGTCATATATAGTTTTACCGCCAATTTTACGCGAAGGTTTGGTCTATTTTCTTAAAGTGTGCAGGTTTTATTTATCAAGAAGAAGAAACATAAGATTGGATGGAGCTTTTCATGCATACATTCTTTATAAAGAAGAATTTAACCACTACTTCACACGGATCCTACCGAGCTAATCAGGGGAGTATTAGTTTCTTTCGCTTTTAATTACCTTCCATTATCATAACTTTGATACTTTCGGGGAACATTGGGGACAATGTTCAGTTTAAGTGTAGGGAGGGAAAATAAAACGAGAACTTTGAAACTATGCTTACCCTTGATTATTTGTCTTGTCCAATTTCATTTATGTAATAAATCTTGAGAAATATCGGTTAGGGTAATTTTGGCACCAAATTTAAAATTTTTCATTACATGTAGGAGTGGGCCATTAGTCATAATAAAGCGTCTCATAGATGGGAAGTTATATGACTAGCACAAACCCTTTACCACTCAAATTCCACCCCAAAAATGTGAGGTTCGCCCCTAGATTTGTAGGAATTAAAGCATTCACCTTTAATGCTTCGAGAGTGTACCGATAGTATAATAGATTCTAGAACTTGTTTTGTGATGCATCCCGAGATCGCTAGTGAGACTACACTTGTGTAGTTAGGAATAACTAAATGATAATAGGCATTAGGATAACCCTTTTTGATACCCGTATTATAATTACTTCTTCCACATCGGTTGAGTAATTCCCCCACACCCTTGCGTTGTACTCATCTTTAGTACACGATACCCCTAGTTAACCCTTCAGAGCCTATCCTTTTCGTTGTTCTCGTAATGTTTCGGTTTTCCGGAATATCAATGAAGAACATTGTTTACAATCCACCCCCAAATGTACACCCAAATCGCCTTAGCCTACCTTGTATGCACTCACTTTTAGTGCATTATTGTTATCATACTAAACCCTTAGTTCAATTATCTAGTTCCTTGCATAAGTTGCTAAGTCGAGTCATATCCTTTGTACACAGTTTTGGGACGATTGGGACTCATGGGAAAAGTTAAATTTTATGAAGTGACGGGAAAGAACGTTAAATTCAAATTCCCTTTATCTACGTAATAATGTACTCCATGTGTTTTGATCTTTTCAATTCGGGTCAAATTAGTGTTAGAATAATAAAAACTCAAGTGTAGGGATGTGCCTATAAATCCCTTATATTTTGATGTTATCGTAGAGGATGGTAGAGTAAAAGTGTACTAAAAAAAATGAAAAAAAAACATACGGGCTACCATCCTACATCTATCTTTATATTTATGTTTGTTTGTTTCAAAGTTATCTAGATTTTAGAGTGTCGAGTCTTGGCTTAACAACGCCTTTCTTCTCATGCTTGTAACATAAAGATTTTTGACTTGCCACCACTAAATCGCCTATCCAACCAAACCCTTTGTTTCCCTACCGTAAGCCTAACATTACAACCCTTTAAAAGACCTCTTAAATAGTTTCTCCTAGGTGCTTACGCCAAAGAGATGGAGGTTTGATCTAGTCTCAAGACGATGGTAATCTATGTACTAGGACCGGTTAATGAGTGTTTATCTTCCATTTCCAATTTGATATATTCCATGTACACCCGAGAGATGAGAGTATCCAAACACCACTTGTGAGGTGCTAGTATGTAATTTATGTGCTTGTTATAACTTTTGCGGGGCTTATACTTGTTGTGAATTGTTCTAAACCAATGCTTCATGCCCCCTAACTTATAAATTAATTGGCCAAAAGCACATTTGCTTGAGGACAAGCAAATATCAAGTGTAGGGATATTTGATAAGGATTTAAAAGGTACACTTTTGAGGGGTCATTTAAGCCCTTAATCGACCACTTTTATATCTCATATCGCTAATTTCGCTCCTTTTCACTTTTAGGTCTCTTGAAGGCAAAATCTGGAATGATGCTTATTTGGAAGAAAAGGCGTGAATATGTGAAGAAAATGGCTAAAGTCAAGATCAAGACACTCAAGTCAGCTGGAAGTGCACCCGACGGCATCACAAACATAGGCCACGTCATCCCCAATTGCGACGGCTCGAAGTGAAATTGTTATTTTGTACCGACGGCGGGCTTTAAAGAGTAGGCGTCACAACTCGGACGGCCTAGATCTAGATTCGCATCGCGTCGAAGATGAAGCCGACGGTGTCACAACCACAACGTGACGCCGTCACAAAGTTGACTTGGTCAAGACGAAACCCTAATGGCGGCGATCAGACGGCGTCACAATTAAAGAGTGACGCCGTCGCAGTTGTAACTCTATATATAGAATTCGAATTTTCAGACTTTTAAAGAGGTAGAATTGTGGAGTAAAACCTAAAAAATGATTTTTGGTTGTCTTGGGCAGTATCTTAAGGTTCTCATACCCTATTTTACATCAAGATAAGTAATCTACTTTATTGATTTCATTATGTCTTCGATTGTATGTGTGTATGCTTGCATGTTTACCATGTCCGGCTAATTTACTTGTGTGTCTGCCTTGATCTATGAAACCTAGTTATTGAATGTTGATTGGTTGTCTCTTTTCTTAATTATAATTGGCTTAGGATTGCAATAGGCCATCGTTGTGTTTTTAATATTTGAGTAATCTTTGTAAACATTAGTTTATAATCGCCTAGAGTTATTGTAGGCTAAAAATCTAAAGATAACCTTAGAGTTAGTTTATGAATCCTAGAGATTTTGTAGGCAATAACCTTAAGGTATCCTCAAAGAGTTAGGGAAAACAGCATACCCTACGACCTTAGAAGACACAACACGTTAAGAATAAGCACGTGACAATTCAACCATCAATAAAAGATAACTAGGGAGTAATAGCATCTAGGTAGACACATTTTTAATCATCATACGAATACACATCAATTAGACGTAGACTACCCCTTAGCTTATTTAATCGTAATAGATAATAATAGAGTAATTGGTAGAAATACCACCCCAAATCCAATACCCGAGATTCGTACCTTTCAATTTTCTAAAAATATAAAAGATAAAAATAATCTTCCTCAACCCCAACCTTAGCGTAGTAATTTCTCACTAGCATTCCTATTCCCCTAGAGAACGATATCAATCACGAGGCTTACCCTGATACTATACTACAATGATTAGGTTCACTGCCTAGGTGGTTGAAAAACTTGCTCGAAGAAAAGGAAGTTTCCATTGACCCCGAACGCGCGTTGTACGCGTATCATCACACTTCTGACTGGCTTGTGGCGGTTCCAATTTCAAGTTTGGGACATACTATGAATGGTAAGACATATCGTTGTTTGTTATGCTATCGGTTAGGTGTCCCATTATTGTTTGTTGTGAAGCCATGCTCAACTTACTCTACGATTTTTGTTGGGGATATTTATGGAAACCATGTTGTATCTTGTGCTTGTATTATTGGTAATAAACATCGACATAATGTTGTGCGTGATACCTTGTCGACATCTGATATCGGTCGAGGATTTTAGCTGATAAGGAAGTTGATATTGGGCTGAGTGGTCGGCTTGACAAATCCTAACGTCCAGCAGACATATTAGTTTACAACAATCTCCACATACCAATCACATCCAACTATCACTCTAGATCTCACATCAAGTCCTCATTTTAACAGATCAAACTCGTCAAACTTCTCAATGACCGTGCCACGATATTCTTCTTCTACATGCCTTAATTTCTCTTCTCTGTCCTCTTCTTCTTCTTCGTCCATTGAGTCAAATTTCAAAAACCCGAATCTGTTTTCATATCTTGGAAGACAAATGCTAAATGAGCCGTTTCATCCGACACCATCACATGGTAGTTTCAAGAAAAATTCTATACGCTTCAAACAACATTCACGGATCTGATACAGCTTGTAAATGCTACTAAAGCTCTAACGTCAAATCCATCTTTCCGATCAAGATTGGCGCAAGAAATTACATCACTCTTCGTAAATGACGGTGGTGAGGCCAATATATGATGAAAACTTAACCTGTTCCTAGTGATTAACTTTAAAGCGAACACAATTTTGTTTCCACTGTATTCCACTTCTGTTTTTTATTTTTTATTATATATATCAAGAACATATATATATATATATCATAACAAGCCTATCATAATGTACAAGGTACACTACAAGAAAAAGTGGCTATAGTGACCAAAATTTAGTGCCAACTTTTTCTTCGGTGACCATATAGTACATGAACATTAATATTTGATCATCCGTAAACAGTTAGTAACCAAGTTCAAAAGTGGTCACTACGTACATGTAAGATATTTTTCAGTATAAAAAGTGACGACATTACTGATTACTAAATTTTTAAAAGTTAATAACGTAAAAGATTATTCGTTGTGTGACATGTATTGCTAGCATCGTATACATGATACAATTTGTGTTAGCATATCTTTTATATAATAAAACAAAACCCTTAGTGGGAATTTTTCATTTCAAAAAAATCAAACCATACCTTATTTGGTAATAATTTTTTTAATTTGTTTTTTTTCATTAATATTTTTAATTAAAAAAACCTAAATACTTTCTTTTTTAGGCAAAAGTATTTGTAAAATCGTTTTTTAAGAAAATTTAAGCTCAAAAATATATGTGTCAAAACTATAAAAATTTAAAACTTTAAAAACACGGAGGTCATTTACAATAGTTAGGGGTCAAAACTGAAAACTGCAAAAAAAAGTACTACATAAAAAACAAAAGCATAAAGAATTTGGCTATGATTTAACCCGTTCTTCAACCAAAAGTTCCAAATCGAAACCTAAATCAATCAACGGACGATTTAAAATAGATTGGATAATATTTGTTACAGAGTATAATTCTTATTGAAGTGATTATGAAGATAGTTTTGATAATTTATTTATGCAAGAACAAAAACTCTTTCCATGGGTTAAAGGTATGATTTTTAATACTTAATTTTTTGATTTTGTTTAAAATTGATATAGGGCTTTTAGTCATATTCTAAAAAGGTTTGTGATTTTGCTTTTAAATTTGGGGAAAAAATAAGGGTTTGATTGAAGTTCTTGATAAAGATCAGAGAGTGAGAGGATTGGTGGTTTTAAATTGGTTATTTAATTTGTACAGGTATATGCATGTTTGGGTTTTTCTTTGATTTAATGATTTTTAGGGTGCTCTAATTAATTTTTGAATTCCTCATAGCTCTAAATTATTGATTTATGGAGTAAGGTTCTATCCACAAGCTTTTTAGGCACCAAGAAGTTACACCCTTATTCACATTGTGCTAAGAATTCAGTAAGTTTCCTACAAAACTTTGCTCGACCCCTGTTTATAACCCTTACAAAAACTGGTTTTGACACTTTGATTTGTGTATTGCAGAATGGAATAACAGGATTACTGATAAGCCTAAACAATAGCACCAATATTAATGTCAAATTGTCGGTTAATAGTACAGACCTACAAAGACGAATGGAGCAAGACTACAAATACAAGAAAAATATCATTTGACATCAAAAGATGGAAACTTGAACAGTAAAGTGACAGTGTTGAATGGAGAAAAATTGAGGGTAAATTCATCCGGTGAAATACCTTGGTTGGAGCCTTTGTATGTTCAAAATCTTAATATCCAGGTTAGTTCATTTATCTATATCGATCTTTGTTTAGTTTCACGAACACATTATTATAAACCTTAATTTTGATTTATCAATTTTTGAACTTAATTTAATATTGTTTGTAATTTGAATTGTGTTTTATTTCTTTGCCGAAGGTGCATTATAACCAAGTAATATCACAACCTTATGAGTTCATGGGTTATGTGCATAGTTCCTAACCGAGGCTGCATTCCTAAGTGGTGGAAACATAGAGCCTGCAGTTTTTGCCTTTTTTGAACTGTTTGTGGGTGGTTTTTTAAGCAGATGAATACATGAGACATAGTGAAACATTTGGATCTCAATCATTTTGACAAAGTAGTGTTGTGGGGTGAAATTGCATATTTCCTTATCTTCTACCAGTTGTTTAATTAATTGTTACTACATACTATGATGAAAACTAACAAAAAACGTTGCACAGGTATGTCTAGACATGCTTTTTAGCTTTAATGAAACTTTCAAGATTCTATGTTTAACTGAAACGTGGGGCTACCATGAAACTTTTGAGAATCGATTATGAAGTTTACGCATATTATATGAGAGTATGTTATGTTTTAGGCAATTGATCTTTGAAATAGCAAGCATAAACTGATAGGGTTCTTTGGAGTCAGTTTTTTTATTTTTTTTTTATTATGTGACTATATGATGAAAGGGGTGTTTGGATTCAATTTTTAAATATGGGTTTGTCATAGGGGTGTTTGGATTCACTTAGACAACTATAGATGGTTTAAGGATATAGGTTGTTGTATCGGGCTGCTAGTTAGGGGAAGGATATTTAGAAATTAGTTGAGAAGACTACTGGAGTTGAAAAAAAAGGTATTTTAGATGTGTGTGTTTTCGTAAGTGAATTCTTACTTGAGACCCCTTAGTTGGTTCGTTTTCTTATACTAATATAATCCAAACATGATTGTTATCTTTGAAACAACAAAACTATGAATACTAGAATTTCTATATCTCGTGCTTGAAAAGGCTACATGTGGGTTTTTAAATAGGAATTCGTATAATGGATTGTGGGTTTTCAATATTCGTTGTTATAGAAATCTAGCCATTACTCATTAATTGGAATTATTTGTTTTCTATGAGACAACCCAAGTGAAACTCAATAAATAAATGTGTTCAAGAAATCTTGATATTACCCATAACTAGAATTCTTTGTTTTCAAGAGTGTTTTCCTTTAACTTTTATCAAACTTGAAGTACACAAGTCTATATATTGGTCATGATCAGCTTAACCCTTCCTCCTGAAGAGAAAAATCAAAATTACAACCCGGAAGAATTAACTAGCCAAAAATGTCAATGGTGCAGGCGTTGGTATTACTTTGATTCTAGATTTCTCACTAACTTTGTTGCGTGTCTTTAGTTAACCCTTATAAATCTGTATATGTTTCAGCATCAAAGGATACTAAAAGAACCATCGAGGATCTTTGAGAGCATGGTAGTGGTTGGATTGCATCTAAATTGTAACATTCAGGCCCTAAAACGACAGTATTTTGGTACGAGACCTGAAGGTCCAGGGAAGCTGCGAAGTGCACTTACATATAGAAAACAAAGGCTACTTAAGGTAGTAATTGTTTTTCTTCTTTGATTATTAGAATTGATTATTTTGGAAAGATAGGGGAAGAAGATATCCAATTTTATTCTATTATCCCATGGTATCTAATGTTGCAGATGCGCTTCTAACATAAAAATAGTATTTAGGTTTTGCAAAAAGAATACTAAAAAGATTGGAGAGTAACTTTGAGATGGTGTATGTAACTCAAACATGTTTCTCATGGGAAGCACTTCATGATCAATACAAAAACCTTGAGGATATGGTTGCTTCTTGCACAACTCCCGGTGGTGCTTTATGCAAAGACCTTGGTAAGTAGATTTTGAGGTATCAAATTATGCTAGAGAGGTTTAGGTTAAGTAGGTAAAAGGTAAACAACATAACATATCAAAAAGTTTAAGATTTTATAGTAGAAATTCATGTGGATATGTTATGAATTTGGTAGCCACTACTGAACTGATATATGGACCCCTATATGAGTAGAAAATCAAATTAGTATCACTATACCCACACACTAGAACTCATCTTTTAGCTGGAAACCACAATGACAAACAACCCCTCATTATCTAGACTTAAAATTGCAATGCCAAATGCCCTTTAATTGGGGTAATAATATTAGGCATCTGATATTGCCAGAATCGTGGAGGAAAACTTTCTGGTGGTACCGCGAGGAGGTAAGAGGAAAGTAATGGCCCCAAAGATTAGAAGTAACAAACAATTTATTAAAAGAGCACACAATATCTATACAGGTAACGTTAGTTGAATCATAACTTCATAAAAGAAAAGAAAAAACGCTTTTGCTTACTAGCCTGATCTATTCAGCGCAAAGTTAATTGATAAAACCTTCAGTAAACAAAGGTTAATTTTGTTTCTGTATAAATTTTAATGATTAAAAGTGTATGCATATAAATTTTAAGGGAAAAATTAGGTTGTTTGGGTTTGCGTATTGAAACTATAGTTTATTGGGAGTTGTATGGGTTTACCAATGCCTAATTATGGGATTGTTTATGAAATCTTAGGACAAAAATGCACCGGACTTTTGAAAGTTTTAAACAAACATTTGTTACTGATGTTTAACTACTTCGTTTTTTTAATCTTCGACTTAGTATTTTATATATATTGTTTCATTCCCAATATTAGAGGTTTGTGTAATCTTGAAAGTAGCACCAGAAGTAAAACAACTTCTATATGAAAATGTCACTTTGTCAGTCAATCTGAAAATCTCCATTTATTTGTTTAAATTAGGAGAGAAGAGTTTGAAGAGTCGTTCATATTGGTCCAAATATCATACAAGGAAAAAAAGCTAAGGCTACAAGAACGAAACGGAAAAACTGTCATCGAAAAATCTCGTGTTTGGATTGTGCTCAAACTTTTATAATCCTAGGTAGCCAACTACTACTCTTTAAAAGGTCAGTTTTTTTTTTTTTTTTTTTTTTTGATAAATGGTGTTTGGAGTTGCATTTTGAAAGTGATTATATGACCTGGAATAATTAGAATCTATATTCCTTATTAGGTGGTTATTAGCATTATAATTGAACTTTGTCTTTTAGTACCTCTATAAGTATTTATTTAGCATCTCTGTAACTTATACAAGAATACGAATATTAAATTATGACATTCCAAGCTTAAAAGGTCAATTTATAATAGTAATCTACAAATTAAAGTTGTTAGTTTGTTTTCTGTATGGGAAACGATTTGCAAACTCTCAAAATATATTGGGACACTCTTTTTAGCGCATCATGTAGTTGTACATTATTTATAATATGCTTTAACAATGAAGTGTGCAAATAAAAACCAAACGTGTGCAAATCACCTCCTTTCTATTGTCTTTAGTTGGTCTTTTTGAGTTATGGCTGCCCCACAATCAAGTAGTCAAAATGTATGTGTGTTCAAATATCCCGCACAAAGGATTTTTGGACTTTCTTAGTATTCGATTATGGTATTGCAATGGCTAAGGTATCAAGATGTCACGCAACAATATGTGTGGTGTGGTTTCTTTTCTAGGCTTTAAGTCACTTTATGTTGACATGACAACTCGGATTCAGTTGCTATACCTTTTAATCATTGAGATTTTAGGTGACCGTATGTTGATACGAGCGAGAAGTGCACAAGTGTGTATCACAATATATTATAAATATGTCCTCCTGTAGCATTTATATTCAAGCCACTTTAACAATACATATACATCTCACTAGAAGTTCCAATACTTAACTGATGCTTATATATATGCAGGAACAAGAGTCCTTGGAGGATGAATATGAGAAGAAGAATTATCTGCACAAAATAGTTCCAAAATTTTGAACTGGACAACTTATAACAGTGAAGATATGCTAAAGTAACTTGCAAACTCGAATGGTCTTAAAGTTTGACACACAAATCTTTGGTTGATTGTTTGAAATAGCTCAAGCTATTGGAGAGATATTACAATAGTAGGAGTGACGGGGGCCTCTACCTAAAAGTAATTATATCTATTAGAATAATCGTCATGTTGAGGCCCTGATATAAAGTTGTAGCTAACAGATCATTT
The DNA here is from genome assembly GCA_022545495.1 of Chrysanthemum lavandulifolium. Classification (NCBI taxonomy): domain Eukaryota; kingdom Viridiplantae; phylum Streptophyta; class Magnoliopsida; order Asterales; family Asteraceae; genus Chrysanthemum; species Chrysanthemum lavandulifolium. The sequence continues at coordinate 99,702,443 of CM040246.1, forward strand.
TGATTATTAGTAATAGATTTTATTGTGGCTTTGTAATTCCTCTTTTATGTTTCAAATAGAGCTATGATCCCACAACTCACTTTGAGTCAACTATATGTGATGTGTTGAACATGTACTCGACAACCGCAAAAGTATAAGTTCAATTTCTACTTTCCCAACCACTTTGCTTCTTTTGGCTTTTTTATTTTTTCTTCATTAACTTCACTGAAAGGCACTAAACTTTGACCGCAAGTACTTATTAGACTTTCTTTCAGTACAATATAGAAATCTTGAGCATATATAGCAAATTGAGTGGGTCAGTATGGGTAATAGGTAAAAAAGAGGCTTTTTAGATAATATCAAAACTACTCAATTGGATTGATCTGCTAATATATGTCTATTTTTTGAGATGCATCAACAATAAATATATCAAACGTATACATGAAAAAAAAACGGTAATCGTATGCTGCAATCATTTCGTGTAAAACAATATGCATAGATAGAACATTGTAAATATGAAGTTAATCACAAGCACTTAACTTGACTGGCCACTTCTATTTTTAGTTAATTTTGTAAAAGTTACCCGTTTAACATGTTAGCATTAAAACTTATTGGGTCGAAAATACTAGGCGTTAACAAACTTTATTTTGTAGCTTTTTGACGTGAATGTAGACCTAAGTGCCGCAAGTGCTGCTGAAGAGTAGAAACTTCTGAGGCTAACAACACCATGAGGTCGAAAGAACTTTTCAAGTTTCTATTCTCCTAGATACCTGAGTTGAAACACGGGCATCTATAGTAGTATATGTCGCCAATTGCACAAAAAACCAAAGCTGTATAAACTGAATAGCTAAAGATACTTCTGCATAACACATTACCTGTTATGCAGAAGCCCATGTTGTTCGCTAGACATCCATCACCCATTTACTCTATAAATCCACTGAAAATTTCTGCCATCAAGATTAAGACCTCTTATCACAACCACTTGGTAATGATCTATTATCAAGACAATTTTACTTTCATTTAGTATTTCTAGCATAGCGCAAAAATGTGAAACAATCTTTTAGTTTCTAAGACTTTATGGTTTTTAGTCAAAGAATGGTGCGGTATGTTGTAAAAGGACATGACGGTTGGAATTATTGATGGGCCGCTATGTAACACTATAGAATAACTTATTTTTAAATATCAAATTGATTAATTGCTGAAATTTGTTTTAGTAAGTATAAGAGAGTCTCATGAGGCATGTCTTATGTTTAATAGTTTCTTTTTCGTCTTGAGGCCTTGAGGCTAAATCAATTTTAATGTTAAACGTATCAAGTTTTGCTTATTTCTATTGGTGAAGTTTATTTTGGTTGTGAAGGAGAAAGCTATATGATTTGTTAACAAAAAACGGATGCACATTTTCCTCCATTTCTTATTCGTGAATGTACCTTTTAACGGTGGTACATAAAAGGTGGATTTGTATTTCACATCAATTATCGGGTCACTACACAATTTGTATGTCAAAATCATGTGCGTTTACGGGTAACCCAACCATTAATAATCCAACATAAGATTAAACTATGAGTTAATCTAAATTATTGATCCACAAACAAAACATACCATAACAAAAGTTGGTAAATAAAGATGGGCTTCTCTATGCAAAATCTATACGTGTGTCAAACATAATCATGAACCCAAGATTAAAAACCCTAATTATAAATAAAAATATTAAAAGTAAGCTATTTGTTATTTAATAGATAAAAAACATTGTTAAAAAAATTAGAAAAAACACCGTGCGTGCACGGGCATTATAACTAGTAAACAACTATCATAAATATATAAATATTAAGTGATAAATAAAAAACTCATCATATGCCATTAAATTTAAATAAAGTAGATTAACATGATTTATTAATAGAGGTCGAACAAAATTTTTATTTTAACTTTAATGCATATAAATTTTTATTTTAACTTTAATGCATATTTACCTTATATAATAATTAATGCCTCTCAAAAATATTTATTACCATTTACCAGTACTTATATAATATCACGTTTTATTAATACGGGTTAAAAAACATGCGGATTTTTCTACCGACCCGATTCATTCTTCTACTCAATTTCAAACACACTCTTCTCAATTTCATCCGATCGGATGAGCCTCCCTAATCAAATCCGATCAGTAGTTAGGGTTTGATCGGTAATTACGGTTTTGCGGTAGTTATGGTTTACAGCAGTTATGGTTTGCGGCAATTATGGTTTGCGGTAGTTACTGTTCCGAATTAGGTGGTTTCAGGTAGTTACTGTACTCATCACTTTATGTATTTTGTAGTGATGCTAACAAAAAGAAGCTTATGGAAATTTGTATTTTAGGTTTTGCTAGTTATTTAATTTGCGATACGGATTCTATGTGTAATTGTTGTTGTAGTACTGAAATTAATAAAATGAAGCAATTTGTTAGGCAAAATGTTTTTTTTTAGTGAGTTTTCGAATTCGTTGCGTAATGATTGAGATATGATAGTTATAGTTATTGTGAAGAAATTTAGGTATTACCATTATACAAATCGAGCTACGGATGATACGTTTTGCAAATATTAGAGCTATAATCGACGCCTGCAAATCATTAGCAAGATATATCACTACTTATCAGAAGACATGTTAACGACTATATAAACAGTCAGATGGATCGGTATATATGACTCAGGGTGAGCTATTTAGTTTCTTGCTTTAGTGTTTTTTGCTGCATATCACGAGTGCTTTACCTATAGTAAATGAGGCAGCATTTGATGGGTACAGAAGTTCCCTAGCGTCATCACTTGAGGTAATTCTGCTCTAGTTTTTGTCATGTGAAGTCCTACACTGCATGTGGAAAAATGGTCAGGTTGGGTAACAGGTCAAAAAAGTTTCGGGTTAGGTCAGTTGGGCTGAACCGAAACACCTTTTTCCAGTGACTGTAATATTTATGTGAAGTCCTACACTGCATGTGGCAAATCCCAACGTCCAACAGTCATATTAGTTTACCCCTGGGATGGAGGGATTAATGTGTGTGTGGATAGGATTGAATCTTCACCTTTAGTCTTTGACGCAAACTGGGATGGCTGATTTCGTGCTCGGTCATGCGGTGATTGATGCGGCACGTAAGAATGTCAAGTATGAGGTTAAGTGTGTGACTATTGGATATGGTTTTCTCCCATTCTCATTCACTTCTTTGGGGGAATTAGAGAAGGATGAGGTTGCCTTACTGAAGCGGATAAGAAAGTTCTTCATGGCTTAAGATATTGGGGTATGAGCTGTTGTTCACACATTTAATAGATTAGTTTTGCTATAGCCAAATGATTGGGGGCCAATATAGTATCTTGGCTTCCCATTAATTTTTTGTAAATCTTCTTACTTTTTAATAAAGTCTTTTATACAACAACAACAACAACAACAACAACAACAACAAACAACAAACAACAACAACAACAACAACAACAACAACAACAACAACAACAACAACAACAACAACAACAACAACAACAACAACAACAACAACAACAACAACAACAACAACAACAAGGAGATTGGCATTTTGATGATGTCTTGTGTTCTTTTATTGTGAAAATGGAGATTGACCTTTTGAGTAATATTTCAAGTGAGATCGATGCCGCCCAAACTCATGAAGAAACTGGCAGATATATATTTCACACGTGCTACTGAAACTGTTGAATTCACTTTTTCCCTAGCTACTCGACATGTGGCATTATGGAAATCTCAAATGGGGGACTACACATCAGACTGTCTTAGGGTGGTTCCGATCACTGGTTTGGGACAAACTATGAATGCTAGAACCTACCGGTGTGTGCTATGCTATCGGTTAGGTGCTCCCCTATTCTATGTTCAGATGTCGTGCTCAGCTTGTTCTAGGGTCTTTACTAAAGTGATGTTTTATAATAATAATAATAAGTAGGTGTGAAGTTCAGGTATAACCTGGTGCGTGATATTCTGGTTGATATATGTTCCAAGGTGGGGATCATAGTGCGGAAGGAAGCTCCAATGGGGTTTCTCTCTACGGCTGGGAAAGAGCTTCGTCCAGCAGACGTGCTATTATTCAATTGGATCCAGGGCAAGGATGCGTGTTTGGATGTGACTGGGATCTCTCCTTTTGCTGGTATTGATGCATCTTCGTAGGCCCCAGGGGTAGCCTTACACAACGCAGTAGAGAAAAAGAAAAAGAAATACGTGTTTGTATGCGAAGACAATGGTTATAAGTTCATACCATTTGCTTTTTCAACATTTGGGGAGCTTGACAAGGAGGCTTTGGATACACTTTCTCGTATCAAGACCATTGCTGCTAGCCACTCAAATAATGCTAAGAGTGGTGCTTTTATTTTTCATAGACTAAATTTTAGTATTCAGAAAGGAGTGGGAGCTCAACTAGTGTCTCGGCTTTCCACCAACTTCTTGTAATATCCTTTTGGTTTTCTAATGAAGTGATGATTTTAAATAAAAAAAATAATAATAATTAAAATAATAATAATAATAATAATAATAATAATAATAATAATAATAATATGATTGGTTTTCTTATTCTTTAGAGTGTTGCCCACTAATTTTTTTATAAATTTATAATTTTTATAAAATAATAATAATAATAATAATAATAATAATAATAATAATAATAATAATAATAATAATAAAATTTTAATAAAGGATTTTTTCAACATTGCTTGTAATACAGACGTACTCTCTGTCACCACTGACGCTCCTGCCCCCATATGATGAAGACCTTAGCAAAGTGTTACTTTGGTGGTATTGAGAAAGATCTTGTTTCCAAGTATTCTTTAAGTCCAAGACAAGTGGCTATCCTCAGTAGCATTTTGACCCACATGCGCAAGATTTCCTATTCACCATACTTATTGATGGGCTGGGCCAAAGGATGAACCATCGCCAATTCCGCTCGGTGTTATGTTATAGGCTTTCTATACCTATGTTCTCTGAAGGTAGTTTAAACCAATTTTGGCTGATTGAGTATTCAATTTTAATTTTTATTGGCGAATTAGATGGCTTAGTTTTGCCCAATGTTAAATCGAGCTTTCGTGTTAGTCAAATTTAGTTTATGTCAAATATTGAGTCTTCTAAGATATCTCCAGAATAAATACTTTTCCATTACTATACAGAAGATTAGTGGTAATGTTGACTTCTTTTTTAAACCAAGTTATGGATAGAAATTAAAACTTATTGGTTACCTTTAACCAAATATGTCATGGACTTTTTTTCAAACTCACAAAGATGATGAATAGCATGTCATGGTCTAAAAAATAATAATAAAAAAATTAAAACCTTAATTCGATTGTACAATAAATTCTATTATGTAAGAGTAGGTTTAATTTGACGACTGTGCCTTCGATGATGATCAAGGGTATGAGGGTGATATGCTTGCGCCAAACTTGTAGTCAATCTTGTAAGTATAGCAATAAGAAATAATAGACACTTCGAACGTACTATTTTCTAAGTTCAAACCAAATATCAAATATGATTGCAGGGTCGATGGGATCCTCGCCAACGAACCACCTCCGCGAATGTGAATAAGTATGTGATATGAGTTATGGATAATATGATGTATGTGAAATATCGTGTTTAGTGAACATACCATTGAAATGACTTGTCCAACCTATTTATAGGTGATGAAAATAGCTTGGAGAGCGTTAGCACACGCTTAGGAGATCATGGGGCGCCCCCGATTTATGGTAACCGCTAGGCTTCATCCCCACTATCTCGGACTTGGCGGGAAGCTAAGGACATAGTGGAACGTGGGGAAGACCAAGTCAAGGTTCTTGTTTGTCTTGGCATCTTCAGAGAAGACACCGGCGGCATAGGCCTTCGGTCATGGATTCCCAACCGGTAACCATGTCAATGATGAATGGTTTTACGCCACCAATGACTTATAAAGAAAGACTTGGGTCTTCGTAATGCAATTTCGATCGAGGTCAAGGGGTCCTTCGACCGATCGGAGGGTACGCCATCAAGCCCCCAATGAAAGTGATATGTACGGACGAGAAATATTGCTTACGACTCAAAAATAAAACGAAACCTCCCTTCGTCACAAAAATGAACGAAGATGAAAAGTTTTGTTAATAGTGACCGCAATAAATGCATAATTAATCCTAACTAACCCTCGCTTCCTCGGTACTAGTAAACATCCTTTCAAAATTTAAAAGGGTTTGAACCGTAGAAAAGGGATAGCACGGACACGCAGTAGGGTGAGATGCAACATTTGTAGGGTATATAAAATGCAAAAACAAGAAACCCTAACAAAGTAACTCTCGCCCAAAGTTTTTCACCTACTAAAATTCCTTTCGATCAAGCCTTCGACCAAACAAGGTAAAGCGCCTTCTTCTTCTCAGATTTCAAATATTTTTGTGTTATTTAGAAGGTGTCATGTCAACCAACAAAAATTTGTGATAAAACAACAAGGTCAAGACATTAACCGTGGAGGAGCTTAAAGCTGCTCCTCACCGATTATCCCATTCCAAAAGAACACAAAATAATGCTACCGAGTAAAAATCAAGGGATATTTGATGCCCCGAAAATTATGTAGGCTTGTATATCCACGCTTTCACCACTTCCAATCTTAGGATACCATTGCATCCTTTGATTTTAGAATTCCTCCGATATTATGAGGTACACATTTCTAGGTTCAACCCTTTGGCCCAGCCAAGTCGACAACATACATTGTTATGTGCAAAGCTTATGGGTTTGAACCATCCTTGATCGTGCTTAGGGTTTTTGAATCTATACCCGGAGGAGATTGGTTGACCTTGGCCAAGAGGGTGAAAGGATGTGCCCATATTGATAGATAGACCTTTACGAACATAAGGAACCTGGAAAGGCAAGTTCTTTTATATTCGTACTACCATTATCCCTCCCGGATACTCGCATTGTTAAACCCGCACTTTCAATATGATGAGAAAAGGTTCACCGATCCATTGCCTTATACCGTGAGAAGAAACCCATTGTATCGCTGCTTGGCTCGTCATCCACCGACCGCCAGACCTTCCCCGAGCCAATCCTGCTCATGGTCGGCATTGCCGAGAGATGGGAAGGGTCTCCGCTGGTACCGAGATAATTTGTGATGGAGAAAGTATGTATTTTTAAATTAACATAAGAAACAAAACTTATCTTGTCGATATTTATCTTATCTCGCTTTTGTGCAGAGATGTCGCTCAGAACTTTGTTGTGGCCGGAGGTGCCAAAGAGGTAAGCTTTCTTCCAAAGAATCCCCAAGAAACAAGCTATGGCGCTGGCTCCCCATCGGTGTCCATAAACAAAGACGAGGTGGAAGCCCATCCTGCCGAGCTCAGATCTTCTCGCCTCCGCCAAAGGAACCCATAGATGTAGAAGATCACCGGTGGAGAACATTGCCGACTCAGACGAACCAGCCTCCGAAGGACCGCCGGCCATCGAGGACCCTCCCAAGATAGGTGAGAGGGTTCAAGGTGAAAGGTGCTAGTGCTAAGGCTATGAAATCGATTCAAAAGAAAGCTTATTCTACCTACTCCTCCCTCTCGAACTACCCGCGTAAGAGTGCCTGTGGTAAGGTCGTGGTATTTCCACCATCAAGGGCCCAATGGTGATGACTTCCATGGTAAACTTCTTACCGTGAAATAAAATTAAATACCAAGGATCATATATTAATGAAACTTACTTTTGTTGTAGGACTTCCCGACACGAAGGAGCTTCCTTCTCCCTAGCTTGTCACCAACTTATGAGCCATGTGATCCCATCCAAGTGGAAGGAGGTGATGAATAACATGTCCATAGAGAGGCTCGTGATCTTCATGATAAAAGCTATGTTCGCTGTGGCATGCTTGACAACCAACTCAATGCTAGGACAAGGGAATTGCTCGCTACCGTCACCAAAGCTCGAGAAGAAATGGATACTATGCCGAGGGGGAGAAGGCTAGAGATCAAAAGTATGCGCACTGGAGAAGAAGTGTGAGGAAGCATTGGAGGATTTTGATAAGAATCCTTGGTTCAAGATCTTAGAGCCGAGAATGAAAAGCTCAAAGGTCAATTGGCAACGAGCGAGGCCGAAAAGAAAGTTAACCGTCAAGGCTCTATGGTTGTTGGCTATAAGGAGCAGATATCTGTTCTTTCATCCAAGTGTGGAGGTCTCGAACAAGAGAGGTCAAAGTTGCCGGACCAAGAGATCAAGCTCCGAGAAAAGGTAGATGGCCCGAACCTCCGTCTCAAGATGTCAAGAAGGAGTGGTGGACTGTAACCAAAGTGATCCTCACATTGCTATGGAACTTTACCATAGCGATGATGTGGGATTGCCATTGGGAATGTGGTGAATGCCGCCATTTTCCATGGCAAGTGTACCACTTTGGAGGAGGTGGCGAAGACTGGGAACCAGCAGCCGAGAAAATTCAGACATGTGGCAACTCATGAAAAGAATATGATGATGCAGTAATCACTTAACCGCTTTAGAGTTCCCTTTCCTTGCAGATGTGACGAAGGACCCAAGAAGCCTCAATTGAGGATCCGCTAGCCAAGAAGCCAAGGAAAGTCCAGCCTCCTTCGCCTCCAAGAGGACTCCATCACCCTGTGTTCCATCTCCGTGCTCACCGATCCCACTCACCCAAGGTTTAAAGAAGGCAACCATGTGGTTGTAATTTGATCCCTGTGGTGGTATGTACCTGCTTAAAACAATTGTCTCAGGTTCGCTCCGTGCTTCGTGCTCGATGAAACAATTTACTTATTGCATGTTGGTAGTAGGCTACGCCTAAGACAATAGTTTATAATGTTGGATGTTTAAGGCTACTACTGCTTTAGACTAGTAAAACTAGTCATAAATCTACAACGAAGCCACTAGGGCTCGAATTTTGCCATGTGTGATTCTTCTCTTTACTTTTACTTATGTAAAAATATTTTTACAACCTAAGGCGTATGGTAGATGCATAGCCTCATTGTGTGTAGTTACTTCACCAAGAATATTAGCAATCGATTATTTGATCACGATGAGGGTCGCGACCCATCCGCCTTGATCCTTTGGGCAATGAAGGTTTGAAATACCTTAAGGCCATATAGGAAAGTTAATGTGAAGTTGAGATGGATGTTATGCATATGAGCAAGACATGTTGTTTAGTCTTTGTACATCCCTTCGACATTCAAACTTATAAAGCGACTTGGTGGGCAAATCTTTGTTGTATTGAACGAAACAAGAGATTTGAGGAAATGTGTTATTATCATTAAGTGGGTAGGAGGATTACATCATTTTAAGAAATGAATACTAGACGCCTACCATTAATGCTTCTTTCCCAAGTGAGAAGAATGCAAATACATTGATTGAAAGCAAATAAAATGTGTCCTTAGACATTGTAAGTTTCATACGAGAACTTACGAAGAGTAGTGCCATTCCGTGTTCTATCAATAACGCCTCCCGCCAAGGTTTCCACTTGTAGGCTCCGCTACACGCTTCCTTAATAACGTAGGGTCCTTCCCATGTAGGTCCCGCCACCCCGGTACTCGCCTTTACTTGCGCTTATTGAGTCGGAGGACATATTCCCCGGTTTGAAAGTCAAGGCCTAACTCGCTTGTTATAGTACCTTTCAATCTTTTGCTTGTGGATAGCCTCTAATGGAGGCTATTTCCTTCGCTCTTCAAGTAGGTCCAAGTTACTACGAGTCTTTCTTCGTTATCCGCTCAAGTTCATGACCCTTCTGCTTCGACACTTACTCAAGGGATGACAGCTTCCGCGCCATATGTCAAGTCGAAAGCGCTTTCTCCATGACTTGACTTTGTATGCTCTATGTGCCCGAGTACTTGAGGTAGTTCATCTACCCAACCGTGATGACCGTATCCCACCTTCGCTCTATTCCTTGTATGATGTCTCGTTGGTAACTTCTACTTGACCGCTACCTTGAGGATGGTAAACGAAGTGAAGGATTGTCCGATATTCGCACTCGCAAAATCGGGAATACCCTTCGCAAACCGCTTCCCATTATCCGAAATGATGATGTGAGGTACTCCGAACCGACAGATAATGTGTTCCCACACAAATTTTTCCATGTGTCTTCCCGTGATGGATGCCAAAGGCTTCGCCCACCCATTTAGTGAAGTAATCGATGGCTACGACCAAGAACTTTACTCCTCCAGAGCAACCGCGAGGGCCTACGATATCTATCCCCATTGGTTGAAGGGCCATGCGGACGCTACTAAGTCATATCTTGCTTTGGTAGCCTTGGGACTCTTGAGTGAACTTGACATGCTTCACACTTCAATGATGTCGACAGCTGCTCTCTCGCATCAAGGCCGAATATCCGACCCTCATGACTTTGGAGACAACGGAGCGGGTCCCGCGTGAAGTCCGCAGGATCCTTCATGCACTTCTTGGATGATGTTATAGCTTGCCTTGGCCCTACACAACGGAGCCAAGGGATAGAAAAGATCTTTCAGATAAGTAATTTCCCATGATCCTGCATCGTGGTGCTTTGATGCGCACCTTCGAGCCAACTCGGATCCTCCCAAGAAGATGTCGCTTATTAGATATTCTCTAATTGAGTCATCCATTCGAGTCTTCCTCCAAGATACGCCGACACCTCCTTTCGAACGATGGACCTATCTCGCCAATACTTCACCAAAACTTCCTTTGTTAAATGAGCAAATGCCATTGATGCCGCTTGCTAAGTGCATCCGCCTTCTTGTTTTGGTTTCTTCGAACATGCTCTATGTTGTAAGATGTGAACCCTTCGAGCATTTCTTTGGCCTTATCCAGATATTGCTTGATCACAGTTGTCTCGCCTCGTAGGAGCCTTTTATCCGTTGGCCACTAGTTGTGAGTCAACAAAATAGCCAAGTCTTCTACTTCCATATCTTTGGCCAATCGGAGACCGCTAACAAGGCTTCAGACCGCTCATTGTTCGTAGCATCGAATTCAAACGGCGCGTAAGTGTATTCCTTCCTTTGGGATCAACGAGCATGAGACCCGCACTGTAACCATCTGAGCCGGAGGCTCCGTCAAGATAAAGTTTCCACCCTTCGATTGCCTTAGCGGCTCCTTTTCAACAACCTTTTGTCATGTTTCGCTTTGAGGGTGTTTCGCTAAAAGTCCGCCAATATTTGCCCTTTGACCGAGCTCCCGCCTTTGTATTCAATATCATGTTCTCCTAGCTCGATAGCCCATTTAGCTATCCTTCCGATTTCTCCGCTTTGAAAGTATCTCGCTAATTGGCTTGTCGGTAAGCACGGTTATGGGGTGAGCTTGAAAGTACCTTCAAGGCGCCTCTCAAAGATGAACTAAAGCCAAAATTAGCTTCTCCAATGTTGGATAATTTAGCTCACTCCTCGTAGTACCCTACTAATGAAGTATATAGGATTTGCTTTTCTCCTTTTTCGCCAATAACACGGCTACCGACATGCTTTCGAAAGAGGTCGCAATATACATGAACAACACTTCGCCTTTGATTGGGGCCGTAAGTGTAGGTAGAATAGCCATGAATTCCTTGAGCTTTTGAAAGGTCGCTCGCATCTATGCTCCATTGGAACGCCTTTTGTCCGTGCATCCTTTGAGTGTTTTGAAGAACGGCAAAGATCCGTCTCGCACCCTTCGACAAGAACTCGCCGAGGGTCGCTAGCTTTCCGCTAAGACTTTGCACTTCCTTTAGGGACTTAGAGGCCGCAACTGTGATGGCTTTGACTTTCAAGGATTGGCCTTGATACCGCTGGTGATCGATGCCCCAAGAATTGTCCTTCTTCCACACCAAAGGAACACTTCTTGGGATTTAATTTCATATTGATGGCGCCAAGTCGATCAAGGTTTCTTGATGTCGGAGAGCATATCTTCCTCCGATCTACTCTTAATGACCATATCATCTACATAGGCCTCCGATTCCTACCTATTTGCTTGTGGAAGGCTTTGTCCACCAATCGCTGGTAGGTGGCACCGCATTTTTCAAACCAAAAGGCATCTTTTGTAACAATAAACGCCTTTTCCGTAAAAAGGTTGTCTTTCTTCGCCTTCTTCGCCATTTGTATCCGATGGTAACCTTTATAAGCGCCTAGGAAACACTTTAGTCGAAACCCCGACAGGATTCCACCTTCCAATCAATCTCGAAGAGGGTAGCAGCCCTTCTGACGTGCTTTGTTAATGTCAAGAAATCTACGCACATTCTCCATCCTCCGTCATGCTTTTTGACCATCACCGGATTGGCCACCCAAGTTTGATACTTCACCTCTCTCGAGTATGCCCGCCGCCACGAGTTCGCCCACTTTTGCATGCAGCGGCATTTCTTTCGTGAGCTAGACTTGACGCTTTTGTTTGATGGGTTCAATATGTTTGAACTCATTGAGCTTGTGTTCAGGTCAAGGGCTTTCCGCCTATGGTGAGAGTTCTGGGACCCCGTCATGTCGAATAGGTCCATGCGAAGACATCTCAGATTAGCACGAAGTACCTTTTCCAATTCGCTTTAAAGGAGGTTGGAAGTTGCTTTCCGATTACTACCGTCTCGATCGGGTAGAGATCATTTACCACGATGCGCTCTTCAATAAGAAGAATCGAGAACATCTTTCGAAAGTTCCTCCAAAACCCGTTTGACCTCTTGCTTTCTCGTCAGAGACTCTTCACCTTATAGCCGGAGAAACCGCTCCAATGCCGAAGGTGTTTGAATTTGATCGCTGCATGTATGGTTGAGACAACGATGCCCATCTTCTCGATTGTCGTTCTCCCTATCAATAGGTTGTAGGAGATTCCGACCCACGATCGTGAAAACCGTAGTTTCGCTCTTTTAGCCTCCCTTCTCCAATCGTAACCTCTAGAGGACTTCTCCCAAGGGCCATGAGTGTTCCCCGAGAACCCTACTAAGGGTACCTTTGAATCTACTCTCTTCGACCTTATCAAGGTTTGAGCTTTAGGAAACATCGTCAGAGATAACTTCGCAGAGCTACCGCAGCCAAGGTAGGCTCTCTTACTTCTCGCTGGAGATCAAGACTTTGATGACCACGGGTCATTTGAAAGAACTTTCCTCGTGATTGAAGGGAAAGTGACATCTCCTACTCCGCACAAGGCTTCCTCTCGCTTCCTTCCTCTTTGAACCGTAGTCTTCTTTATAAACCATGAGGATGGGTGCTCGACTGTGTGTGGTATCTTTCCCCAACCGTGTGTCGGAGGCTTTTTCTTTGCCTCTTTATACCCTTCACCAAATGTCCCAATTGGCCGACTTCACGGCCTCTTCTATCCGCTTTTGAGTTCTCGGCAGTGATTGGTGTCGCGACCGTAATCGCCATGGAAATAGCAAAACTTGAAGTGTCTCTAGGCCTCCCTTTGTTTGCCAAGCGAGGAGGAGGATCAAAGGCCTCGCAGCCTTTTCGTAGCGAGTATCTCCCTGGGATTTGGATGATTAGCCAGAGGCCATGGTTGATGTTTTGTGGTATGGAGTAAACCCGTCCCTCGCTCTTGTGTTTGTTCCTCGACCCTTCCCACGAAGGATGCTTCGGGCCTTGTTGTGATTTTCCTTGTTTTCGACCGAGCCCCTGCAGGACACTTCTTTGCTTCGATCCGTGTGTAAGCCTTTTCCACTAATCCTTTATAGGTTGCGGGAAGATCTGGAAAGGAATTCAACCAAGCTTCGTCTGAGGCCATGTACGAAACCCGAGATGCGCTGGTCTTCGTGCAAACCCATTATCCGCAAGGTGTCATCGGTGTATCTAGTAATGAAAGCCCGGTGCTCTCGCTCTCCTTCGCTTGATGTTGTGCATCGTTAGGTGCGTTTGTGAACTTTTTCTCATATCAAGTGTGACCGAACTTGGCTTTAAGATCATCCAAATTCACAATGCTACCGGTTTTTGCCTGTTCCACCATATACGAGCGTAGTCTCGTAGGGTGTATGTAAACATGTGACAAGCAATGTGCATTACCCACTCGCATTCTAATAGCCCTTCGAACAAGTGTAAAAGTTATCCGGATCCCTTTTCCATCATAAGTACCAATATGTGCGGGCATTTTCAACCCATCGTGCAAAGGGTAGTCTTCATCCACCTTACGAGGGTGTTGTGGAGCCCATGGGTCCGAATAGAGGCGCTTATAAGGTGGCATGTATGTAGGGGCATTGTATGGGTTATGATTGGAGGTATTCCAACAAGATTTTGTTAACATATTGGGGTAAGCAAGAGGTATATAAGGTGGGTGACTTCCAACAGATACTAAGGATATACCATAGCTTGCCCATAGGCATGCTTCCGTATGGTTGAGTAAAATTGGGGTTGTTAGCCCGCCTGCTAGGTGGGGGATAAACCCTCGAGGGTAAGATTGAGCCCGAAAAGGAGGGTACATACCATGAGGAGGAAGATTTCTCCCTATTTAATTGAGATGGATCGCCTTCACGCCGGATGCGCGGAAGGTCGTAGGGAACCCCGCCTCATTTCTTCCCGGATGAGCCGCCAACAAGTGGTGGCAAATTAACTCCATAGTATCCCTTCGATGACTTCTTCCATTGGAGCCTTCCATCGCTCCTTCCTTCTTGTCGGAGCCTGCCCGAGCATCTTCGAAACCAACCGACCTTCCACTAGGCCTTCGCTACTTGGAGACCCTACCCTTAACACCGAGCGAGTAGCCCTGTGAGCCAAGGACCTAGTCTCCATTTCTAACTCTTCGTCATACTCATCGCTGAGTATTCTAACTCCCACGATTTCCACATTCCGGTCTTGCCTCCTTCGAGCTCTTAGTAAAGATTCTAATGCTTCGATGTTAGCTTCGACAAACGCCGGACCGACACCGGCTGTGGTTAGCCGAGGTTGAAGCATGATTGTTGGGAGTTATTTCGTGGTGAGATCGTGTGGTAAAAGTGGATGCGTTATATTGGGAAGGTTGCTAGGATCATCGATCGATTGGTGTCAAGGTCGAGAAACCCGAGGGGTGTATCTTCTTCCTGAGTCATGCCGTAAAACCAGTGAGAGTGATCGACCGGGTGTAAGTTTGGAATAACGAGACCAATAGTAGCGGGTCCCACGGATGGCGCCACCGATTGTACAATAAATCAGACGACTGTGCCTTCGATGATGATCAAGGGTATGAGGGTGATATGCTTGCGCCAAACTTGTAGTCAATCCGCAATAAGAAATAATAGACACTTCGTTAGTGATTGCGCAGGGTTGGGCCTCGCGAACCACCTCCGCGTGTGAATAAGTATGTGATATGAGTTATGGATAATATGATGTATGTGAAATAATCGTGTTTAGTGAACATACCATTGAAATGACTTGTCCAACCTATTTATAGGTGATGAAAATAGCTTGGAGAGCGTTAGCACACGCTTAGGAGATCATGGGGCGCCCCCGATTTATGGTAACCGCTAGGCTTCATCCCCACTATCTCGGACTTGGCGGGAAGCTAAGGACATAGTGGGAACGTGGGGAAGACCAAGTCAAGGTTCTTGTTTGTCTTGGCATCTTCAAGAGAAGACACCGGCGGCATAGCCTTCGGATGGCGGATTCCCAACCGGTAACCATGTCAATGATGAATGGTTTTACGCCACCAATGACTTATAAAGAAAGACTTGGGTCTTCGTAATGCATTTCGATCGAGGTCAAGGGGGGTCCTTCGACCGATCGGAGGGTACGCCATCTATCGAGCGACGCGGCTCCATACCCTGAAGGCATGTAAGGGGGATGGAAAGAAAAAATTAAAGAATGAAAATCCGGTCCTAAGTTCATCTTCCGCTTCCTTACCTCCAGGGATGGTGAGCAGAGTGAGAGCGGCCCTCGTAGTACAACCTGTCTGGGTTTGTGTTCAATCATACGGAATTCTTCATATACATGTATACTTACTAAGTTACTAGCAGGGTACCCGCGGGATGCGGCGGCGGATACCCTGAAATAAAATTTTCCGGTGAATCATGTATTTTAGTTTATTATATTCTTTTTGACAATAAATTTGAGGATATCAAGAATTTCGTTTAGCCCGTGCCTATTTGGCCCATGCCAGTTCGGGCTCGAGCCCGTTTGGCCTCACCAGTTCGGGCTTAAGCCCGTTTTGCCCGTTGACCGTTCGGGCTTGAATATCTGTATAATGTGCTTTATTATTTGTGTTTAGTGACATTTAATGTGGTTCCGCTGCTGCGGCGACGGATACCCGAAATAAAATTTTCCGTGAATCATGTATTTTAGTTTATTATGTTCTTTTTGATAATAAATTTACGGATTTCAAGAATTTCGCTTAGCTCGTGCCTGCTCAAGCTCGAGCCCTGCTTGGCTCAGGCCTCACTGGCTCGACCCGCTTGACCCGTGCCCACTCGGGCTCGACCCGCTTGGCGCTGCCGCTTGGATCGCACTCCATTCGAGCTCGGGCCCATTTGGACCGTTGCCCGTTCGGGCTTGAATATTTGTATAATGTTCTTTATTATTTGTATTAGTGATATTTTAATGCAAGAATTATGTTTAAGTTGGTTGTACAATATGTTTGATAATTTATATTTCTTGTGTAAGGGTGTTTTAATAACTGCATTAATTGTATTTATTGACCAGTTAATTAATTAACTACATTAAATATCTTGACCACATTAATAGTGCTTTGTATTTTGTACATTACGATTTAAGATCTTAAAATTAAGATTGATGAGAAAGATCATTAATAGTACATTATGTATTGTACAATAGGCTTTGTATTTTGTAAGTCTTAATTTTAATACCATGAGGAGAGAGATTCATTCCTTTATTATAAGTAGTATAGACTATATTAATTTAAACTATTGTTTAACCACAAGAAAAATAATGTAAACATGTCCAATTGCTAGCCGGAGATGAGTTTGTAAAGTATGTTGGATGATTAAGTTATTTGGCTCATGCCTAATTATAGGCTTATGATGCATTAAATTTAGAGTTAAGATTGTTTCTTCACAAAATTATGTACTATAATAAATACCAGTGTTGTAAATATCGGTCTTGGCGGCCGATATATCAGTGATATATCGCTTATCGGCGGTCCACCGATACGATATTTCACTTATCGGTCAAATTTATCGGTTGGTCAATATCGGTCAATATCGGTCAAATATCGGTCAATATCGGTTATATCGGTCATATCGGTCAAATATCGTTAAATATCGGTTAAATATAAATATCGGTTAAATATCGGTCAAATATCGGTTAAGAGTGGGAAATACATAACTAAATGCATATACAATGTAAAATTTGTAATATTTATATAAAATATATAATTAAAAATATTAAATATAACAATAAAACTAATAAATATTTATAAATATGTATATAAAATATATAAATACCTATAAAAAATTAATTTCTTTATAATTTAGAGTCTCCGTTATATCACTGATATATCGCCGCCAAGACCGATATGGCGCTTGGCGGTGGTCGACCGCCGAGGGACCGCCAAGCGATATTTACAACACTGATAAATACATATGCAATCCTTCTTATTGATTTAAGAAACACATTCAGTAATAATAAGAATTTAAAACGTACGTTTTTAGAGGGTTATTTAAGCCTTAAACTAGTATATTTATGATCAAATATTACTTAAATTTGTTCATTTTTACTTTTTAGGTACTTTGGAAGCAAAAGCTAGAAATCATGCATATTTATATGAAAAAGGATAAAAATGTGAAGAAAACGACCAAGTCATTAAAAAGTCTGGAAAAAAGCACCAGACGGCGTCACAACCTATAAGGTGACGCCGTCATTTGTAAACGGAGATACCAAAACAACTCAGATTTTATTAGAGACGGCTCAGTGAAAAAGTTATGAAGTAACAAGTGACGTCGTCACTTGTTAGAAGAGCTGGAATTTTTTGTCAAAATTATAACGTGACGGTCCAGAATAATCAAAGAGGGACGGCGTCAGAGATTTATGGACGACTTCTGAAGTTACAAAGCGACCCCGTCACAATGCTAACATGGAAAAGACGAAACCCTAATGGCGGCGATCTGACGGCGTCACAGCTATAAAGTGACGTCATCACAATTGTAAATCTATATATAGTTTTGGAGTTTTCGGCATTAAGTATGCAACATTGGAGAGTAACTTTGGTGTATGATTTTTATTCGGTGTTTACAGTAATTTTAGGGTTTTAACACCCTCTATCAATAAGAGATAAGTCTCTTAATCTCTTATATCATTATGTTCGATTCATGCTTGATTATGATTTTTTGTTTCTTTATCTTTAACATGTCTAGCTAATTTAACATAGTGTTTGCTTAGATATAATGAAACCTGGTTGTTAACTATTGATTTTCGTCTCTTGTTTATGTGGTTGTTACACGTTAGGTTAGGAAACTTGCTTCTTCCTTTAGTGTTGCGAGCTTGAACGTCCTTAGAGGTGGCAAAATATGCCCAAAAGCAAAAAGATTGGCTAAATGGACACGTTTTTAAAAGATTTGGGCACATTTAGCCCCCCCCCCTTTTTTTTTTGAAATTGGCACATATATCCCATTGAAAACTTAAATGGGCACTAACGGGCACATTTTTTTCTCAATTATAGAACATTACGATCGTTTTAAAGAAATATGTTTTTATATGATATACTTAAGTTTTTAATATAAATAAGATATTACGTTTAAGGAATTTATTTCGTTGTTTTAGGTCTTTTATTAAGCGATTTGTATAACATGTGCCCGTTTGGCCAGTGGTCGTTTAGCCCGTGCCCGTTTAAGCCCGTGCCCATTTTAGCCCGCGCCCGCCCGTTTTGCCACCTCTAAACGTCCTAAACAACGTATTTATGTCCTAGAGTGCATTAGTAGACTATTCGTTGTGTTTATTGCGTGAATTCGATTGTTGATAATAGGAGATTTGGGGGAGATAACTTAGGTTACTTGGCGATCTCTGTTTCTTAGAGGAGATCAATACATTCATAAAGTTAGGGCATTAGGCACCTCCCTACGACTAATGGAATACAACGCGCCAATTAAACAATAATGTGACAATTCGACAAATCAATAGGAGATAACTATGGAGTAATGAAATCTAAGTAAACACTCTTTTACCTATCATAAGAATCTCATTTATTTGACTTGCAATTTAGTTTTAATTAATTTAATTATTAGT
The DNA here is from genome assembly GCA_022545495.1 of Chrysanthemum lavandulifolium. Taxonomy (NCBI): domain Eukaryota; kingdom Viridiplantae; phylum Streptophyta; class Magnoliopsida; order Asterales; family Asteraceae; genus Chrysanthemum; species Chrysanthemum lavandulifolium. Next base: position 99,721,438 of record CM040246.1, read on the forward strand.
TTAAGTAGTTGATAATCAAACCCCAATCCACATACCGAAATTTTACTTTGCTTTCATAAAATATAAAAATACAAAAAGAATCATCCCTCACCTCAGACCTATTCATCATACATCTCGACCTTCCTAACACTATTCCCCTAGAGAAGATCAATCCCCCGAGTCTTACCTATACTACACTACAACGGTTAGATACACTGCCTAGGAAGATTGTAAAACTTCTTCAGAGGTTCACAATCTCTGCTATCAAATAACAATACTCTATTTTCTATCTTACACGCTATTAGAGTTTTAGGCTTAACCCACCACAAAATAATTATCCTCCGTTCATCGGCTACTCGCTGATGATTCAGAGGGATTCCGATTTATTTAATTTATTTCGGTTTATACTTTCATTTTATTAGTCCTTTCATCTCATCCAAATCATAACCCTAGAACAAAAAAACTCTAGCAGTTGTAACACATCCCATACTATTTTGATTTAGCCATCAATCAACAAAATTTGTTTCATCAACGTTACTTTTTGTTTTACCGCCGGAGATCATTGTCGTTTTTCGAAAATAGTTGGTCATCAAAATGCCGCTCCTACCAAAAGGCAAAGCCAACAATGACGTAAAAATCACGCAAAGGAGGAAACCGCAAGCAGTAAACAACCATGCCGCCGAATACAATTATACATTTTGTTTAAACAAACAACAAAGAAAATGATAGAAGAAAAAAAAGTGGTTTTAACTTATGTTCTAGTTTGTTTGTCCGGAAGCCTCCCGTTCAAAACTACGGAGGAGTATTAGATGAGTAGGGTTAGTTGACCCAATCCTAATTATAGGCTTTTGGTCTATTAGATTTAAGGTTAAGATTGCTTTTTCATAAAGATATGTATTTATCATAAATAGATATGCAATCCTTTTTCTGTAATCACCAAGAACATTCAATAAGACTAGAAGTAGTGGTGCAACGCTCAGTCACCGTCAACTCAACCTTTTCTTTCCTCGTACTTCCACTCATTCCCAATCATCATACATGGGTAGTGGTGACACCCACTCAACATACATCCCATTTTTATATTTAATTAAATACTTTATATTTAAAAACTAAAAACGTAAATGTGAATGTAAACTTAAATGTAATTGTATGAAATTCAATTTCAAAGTTATAGTTCAAATTCAAAATTTCAAAGTAGAATTCAAATTTAAATTTAAATTCAAAATTAAACAAACACTATCTTCTTTCCTATATATATCCATTGCATCTACAACCAAAGAACCATATCTCACACACACAACTTCTCTCAACTTCACCATTTTATACTAAAATGTCTCAAGAAAACACTCCTGAAAATAATTCTCCAACACCCGAAATTGAAGAAACACTACCGAAAACAATTCCCCAACACTCCCGGAAACAACTCCAACACATGAATATGAACCGGCTCCACCCTTAGAAAACAATTCGTTTCTTTCTGGGGAAGAGGAACAACTACTTCTTCAGCATGAAGAACCATTGAGAGAAATTGAAGAAGAAGCTCGTAAGGAGCGGGAAGTAAGGGAAGAAGAAGCTCGTAAGGAACGATGGTTTGACAAAGCGTATAAAGAGTGGGAAGAGGATTTTGGGGACTTTTCTACTTAAGACAATAGTTATTACACAGATTCATTTATGGTTGAAGAACTTATCTGTTTTATTTTCTGTATTGTAGTTTTATTTTCATTATCTTGTTTATACTGTGCTTTGCTTGGGTAATGAATAAAAGTTTTATTTTTTTATGTATCTAATTTTATTTTCATTCATTTAAATAGGTAAAAATGAGATGTTTGATTTTTTTTATTGGATTAATTTCATATATTCTCAATTAAAACTCTTTAATGTCATATTTGTCCAACCAAAACTCATAATACTATATATACCTAATTTAAATACAAAATTTGTCATATGTACTAATTTTACTAATTTATTCATTTTAATTTTTGTAAAAATCCTAATAATAACCATTTTGAAATGCATATACTATTTGGGGCATGATATTCGGACCCTCCTTATAGAGAGGGTTTTCAATCATAGGATGCATCAGAGGTTTGTACGGTGTGTTATAGGGGCCCACCCTATGGGTCAACAATACAACTCGTGATGCAGACAGTACAACATCGCGATACACACTGTACAAACCTTCTATGCATCCGATGATTGGAAACCCTCCCTATAAAGGGGGTCCGAATATCATGCCCGAAATAGTATATGCATTTCAAAATGGTTATTATTAGGATTTTTACAAAAATTAAAATGAACAAATTAGTAAAATTGGTAGATATGATAAATTTTGTGTTTAAATTGGGTATATATATAGGATAAGGATCCTCTAATGTTCATTTGAACATTAGAGGTGATGTTGTGTTTTAAGTGATTGTACATAGTAATTATTGCAAAACATTTGTTTTATTTTAATTCAAATGTACAATATAACATTAAAGAGTTTTAATTGGGGATATATGGTATTAACCTTTTTTTTTATTATTTTTTTTTACAAAGGACCAACGTAAAGTTCTTTTGGGTCCCACTATGTCATGAACAGTGCTCGGTGAGTAACTCACCAAACAAAACATGTTTGGCCGTGAGTTGGACCATGCGGCGTGGAAGTCACCAACTCACCATCATGACTTAGTCACTCACGGAGAAAACAATCCCACTCCGTCTAGCCTAATAATACTCTATTTGTTATCTTAACAACGGAGAAAATAGCATATCATTTTAGATTGGTCTTTAAGACTATATCACTACAACAAAATAGTAACTTACTCACACTTATTAGAGCATGTAGCCACACTTTAAAGTGCGAAGAATAAAAAAGTTCACACTACTAGGCGTGTGAACCAATTGGGTGTAGCAAATATTTTCACACTTTTATGTGTGAAGCTTTATGAATATTTTTCACACTTTTAAGTGTGACGGTTTTAAAACAATTCTTCACACTTTTAAGTGTTATGATTTTGTTTTGAAATAATTCATCACACTTTTAAGTGTGATGATTTTGATTTTGAAATAATTCTTCACACGTTTAAGTGTGAGATTAAATTTCTTCACACTTTTTAAGTGTGAGGATTTTAAAACAATTATTCACACTCTTAAGTGTGAATATTTTTAAAAACAAATTCACGGTTCATAAAATGCGAAGAAAAAAATGTATAAAAATGACAAATTTGTTGTATTGTATAAGTATTAGATAATCTTATACCACAAAGTCTACTGGTTACTTTCATATAAAGTACGTAGGTGACATAATCATACAATATCTTACGAGTAATATTTATTTCACACTAGTGTAATTTGTCCTTCTGTTATAAAATAACATTTTAGATATCGGAACCACATATTAAATGCAAGCTTTATGTTACAACATCAATTCAAAGGATTAATTCACACAGTACGTACGTATTTTTGGGAGTACAAAATCATCACGATCTTTTTTCAATTTGGTGATTATACTATTTGCGATTATAGTACTTCGTTTTGCGGATCGTTTGTGAGATCGAACCTCAATCTTCCACATGCATATACAATTTATGTTAACTTTACACCTAGTCAATGTGAAGCCAATTAATCACAACAACAACAACAAACTCAATCTCGTCGGACAAGGTACGGAGGAGGTAAAATGTAGACAGATCCTACCCCTACTCCCGGGTAAACCCAAGGGTAGAGAGACTGCTTCCAACGAGACCTCCGAAAAGTGCAGGTGTATGGGTGATAAAGGAAAGAAATAAGAGCACAAGACAAACTACAATAGGCAAAAACGCAAGCAGAAGAAAGTAGCAGAGCAGAAACACAAAAGGACACCGAGCAAAAGAGCACCACAGCAAATAGCAACCAAAAACAAAGAGCCAGGACACAAAGAAAAGCAGGCCAACCTAAGGGGGCAACGCAGAGTAAAGCTAAGCAGCAAAAAGGGCCTAAAGCCAAGGCAAAACACACACGGCACTAAAACCAAAACGCAAGAAGTGAGAAAAGCATGCAAACCTAAGGGAACAACACAAAGCAACACCAAGAACGCACTAGGCCTAAAGCTACAGCAAAGCAAAAACTAGACCACAAAACCAAAAACGCAAGGGGCAAGGCAAGAAAGAGACGCCTAAAAGCCAAAACACCGAAAAAAACAACCTAAAGCCGCTAAGCACCTAGCCTAACTACCCGCAAATCCTAATTCTATCTCTCCACCCCTTCCTATCGGAGGTCATGTCCTCGGTTAGATGAAGCTCCATCATGTCTAGCTTAAGTCTATCCTCCCACCTGAGATTGGGTCTACCCCTTCTCCTCACGTCATCAACTACTAGAGCTTCAACCCTTCTAACTGGCGATGATTGTGGCCTCCTCCTGACATGACCGAACCACTTCAACCTTCCTTCTCTCATCTTCGAAACAATATTCTCGACCTCAAGTTTTGCTCTGAAAACTCCGTTCGGGATCATGTCAAGCAAGGTCTTACCACAAGTCCATCTTAGCATCCTCAGTTCAGCCACCTCTACCCGTTAGCATGCGCCGAGATGGGCCAACATTCGAGTCGCACAAAATAGCCGGTCTAGTCGCCACCTTATAGAATTTTCCCTTTAACTTTGGGGATCTTCGTCACAAAGAACTCCGACGCCGCCCTCCATCTCGCCAACCCCTCTCTAATCCGGTGGGTAACGTCCTCATCTATCCTCCCTGATTTGTATATCCTCGATCCCAGGTATCTAAAAGACTCCTTGGGTGGCAGGATCTTATCACTGATCTGAATATCAATTCCTTCGCGGTGACCTGTCTCGATCCTCCCAAAATCACATCTCAGGTATTCAGTCTTCTCTCTGCTCATCCGAAAACCATTGTTTTCAAGAGCCTCCCTCCAGAGCTCAAGTTTGATGTTTAATCCTTCTGCCGATTCTGCCACCAACACAATGTCATCAGCAAAAATCATGTTCCACGGGATGCCCTCTTGAACCCCTCGAGATAACTCATCCAGAATCAAGGCGAAAAGGTAAGGGCTAATGGCAGATCCCTAGTGGAGCCCAACTTCCACAGGGAAAAACTCAGAGATCCCCACTGAGAAGCGTACACGAGTCTTAGCTCCCTCGTACATATCCCTAATGACACGCACGTATCTCTTTGGGGTTCCTTTGTCAATAAGAGTTCTCCAAATCAACTCACGTGGGACACTATCGTAAGCCTTTTCAAGGTCAAAGAACGCCATATGCAAGTCCTTTTGTTTTTCTCTATACTTCTCCATGAGACTTCTGAGAAGATGAATGGCCTCAATCGAGGACCTTCCTGGCATAAAATCAAATTGGTTTTCTAACACCCTCGTCTCCCTTCTCAACCTTCTCTCAATAACTCTCTCCCAAAGCTTCATGGTGTAGCTAAGAAGCTTAATGCCCCTATAATTGCTACACACTTGGACATCCCCCTTATTCTTGTAGATGGGATTGACTTCACTGAGTCTCCATTCTTCTGGCATCTTATCCCCGGAAAAGATCTTGTTGAAGAGGCAGGTCAACCAATCTAACCCCTCATCCCCCAGACACTTCCAAGCTTTAATGGGGATTTGGTCTGGCCCTACTGACTTGTTTCTTCCCATCTTCTGTAGTGCTACCTGCACTTCTGATTGGCTAATCCTCGAATAGTAGCACTATGTTCGTTGGCTAGGGTTCTCATCTTCCGCGCTGCCTTCAGTACTTCATTCGTTGAAAAGAGATGAGAAATACTCTCCCTATCTCTTCCTAATATCCTCTACGTTCACAATGGTTCGTCCTCCTTCATCTTTGATATACTTTACGCATCCTAAGTCCCTCCTTCTTCTCACTCGGGCTTTAGCAATCTTGAAAATATCGTTAGCCCCCTCTTTGGAGTCCAATTTCTTATAATCCTCGTACGCCTTGTCCTTCGCCTGAGCTATCGCTTTTCGCTTCTTTAGCTACTTTATACCTCTTCTCATGGGCGGTAATGTCAAGATGGTGACCCTCTCAAGACAATGTAAGCTCTCTGAACCTAGATTGTTTCACCGCGACTTTGGATTGCACTTCCTCACTAAACCACCAAGATTCCCTGTTTCCCGGCTGGGTCCTCGGTATCCCTTTAGCCACCCCAAGGGAATCCTTTGCCGCGTCTTTAATAATGCCGGCAAGAGTGTGCCACATCTGATCCGCGTCTCTAGCAGTCAAGTCGTCCGACTGAGTAGAAAGTCCCTCTGAGACTTTCCCTTTAAACGACTCTGCCGCCTCACCGCTCAAGTTCTTCCAAAGGATCCTCGGCAACCCGGTCGCTACTCTCCTTGGTTGTTGCCTCTCGAAAAGCACATCAACTGCTACCAATTTGTGTTGGGATGAGCATGTCTCGCGTTGGAAAACCCTGTAGTCCCTACATGCTCTAAGATCACTTATTCGCACCAGCAGATAGTCAATCTGGATGTTGTGACCCCGACTCTGGAAGGTGATCAAATGAACATCTCTCTTCTTGAAGAAAGAGTTCGCTACTACCAAGTCGTGAGCAGTAGCAAACTCTAAAATCGATCGACCTTCGTCATTCCTAACTCCAAAGCCAAACCCTCCGTGGATCCCCGCGTAACCATCTGCTTCCGCTTCTATATGTCCGTTCAAGTCACCACCTATAAACAAGCGCCGGTCCGACAGCACTCCCTAACAAGCTCATCGAGAGTGTCCCAGAAGCTCTTCTTCTCTGCTTCACTCCGGCCCACCTGTGGTGCGTACGCGCTAATAATGTGAAGCCAATTAATATGTTTTATAATTCTAACGAACATATATTAATACCTCAAATAGTTCGAAGAATATTTCATCCTATGACAATTTGGACATACAAAAACATATAGTAATAATTTAATACAAAGGCGATTATCATAAGTTTTATAGAAGAATATAGGTGTTCCTAAAATTTGCAATTGGCATTTTGTTTGTATATATTCATTACTCATTGCAAGTCAATAAGGCATTTAGGTACTTGATTAAATTAGTACAACTATACAAGTACATATACATGAATTACGGAGTATTATTAAAGGTCAACAAAACTTGCCTGTTGACTTTCTGTTCGGACTACAAAGAAAGCCACATGGATATACATATACGTATAATTTTTGATCATCTGAATTCTTGTCGGACAAAACCGCCAACAACCCAAAGCTCGATCGCGGAACGCTAGATCGCGAGTTGTATCGAGCACACGTAGCAAACACGAGAGACACGATAGACTACAAAGAACCGACAAGAATATGCACACGATATATCCTCGTACCAAACCTTTATTAAAAACCTAATAAAGCTATTACAACAAGGAAGAAGAATGAATAACTAGCATCCCCCCTCATCTCTATTTATAAAGATGAGGGGGTAGAAACCTTAACTTGCCTTGCACTCCAAGCTAACTAATCCTAGTTTATGTCTAACACCTAATATAATTACAAAGTACACTTAAGTCCCTAATATATGTTTAAGTTTACTACTAATATATAACAATTTCCACCTTAGGAGTAATACTTAAACATAACCGATACTCAACACCTTTTCCTTGTAATCGAACCTCGGACCGTGGACCACCTTTGTCGACTGTGCATTGTACTTCAAGAATTTTCCAAGATTAGCTTCTTTAGACTCCTTCACTTTCTTCTTTTCAAAGAACATTATCCTCTGCACCCTCTTGACCGTGTAATCCGTTACCATAATGTCCGCCTCACCTTTATATCAAGGTGTATCTGTTCTCGCTCCTTTACCAAGCGCCAGTGTTTGTCTTTTCTTCAAGTTGTTTAACCTCTAACTTTCTTTGAGCCACTGCAGCATCATCGTTACTATCCTGAGCAACCTCAGCTTCACGATTTTCCTGAGCTCCCTGCAGTTCCACCTCAAACCAAACACGTTCATCAACCTGTACTCTATGGACTCCTGTTTTAACACCAGGACCAAGTTGTTTGAACCCAACTTGCTTAGAACCACGTTGCTTAAACCCAACTTTTTTATGACCAAGTTGCTAGAATCCAATTTGTTTTAAACCTCCATGCTTTTGTACGCCAAAAGTCTTCACTTTTGCTTCAAGAGTATACACACAGTTCTTTCCCCTCATCCCGGTCATCATAACCCGACAACCTTTGATCACCTTGACTTTACCCAACCGCATCTTCACAAGATAACCCTCTTTTCAAGAGTACCCAATGAAATCAAGCTCCTTCTTAACCCTCGAACATACCGACATCTTCCAAAGATAAAGCTTGAACCATCATGCAATCAGATCTTCACTTTTCCTGTCCCTCCGATAGTGCATGTCCCGTTATCACCTAACCGAATCGAACCACCATCAATATCCTTGAAGTCATACAAGAAATCCTCCTAGGTGTCATATGATAAGACCCACTGAATCCATTACCAATTCAGCCATCTCATCATTACCGACTACCACCAAGGCTTCTCCAAAGTAGGCGTTACTCCTCGCCATCGAAGAATCGAATCTCGATCATGCTTACCCTTCTTGACGAACCCACTTGACTTCTTCTTTGGACGCCTCTTTAGATGACCCTCAATGACATATGAAGCACTTTAGTTTACCGCCCACCTCTTGACTTAAACCGCGAACTTCCACCGTAATGAGCTTTCCTTGAATGATCTCGACCCTCCCTTACATATAACCCGACACTAGTTTCTTCCTTTGTGACTTCAGCTTTTCTTCAACTCCCTTGAATTCGAGTCGCAAGAACATCTTCCATTGTCAAGGATTCCTCCCATACAAAAATGTCTCCACAAAGTTTTCGTAAGACGCTGGCAACGACGTAAGTAACATAAGTGCCGATCCTCATCCTCAATATCAATATTCGCCAAATCAAGTATCAACTAATTAAACTCATCTATATGATCACCCGCCGTGCACTGGACTCATATAGTACGCAGATGACTTCTTCTTCAAATACAATGCTTGCTAAGGACTTAGTCATATACACACTAGTCAACTTCGTCCAAATTCTCGCAGTAGCTTGTTTCCTTGGTAACTTCCCGTAGAAACCCGGTCTCCCAAGCATATAATCAAGGTATCAGATGCCTTCTTCATCAAAGCAGCCTTTTCTCCTGCTTCCATGTCTACGGGTAATGTCTCTAATGCAACATCACATCCCAGCTGTACCATTAAAGCACGCATCTTTATTTGCCATAACCCGAAGTCATTCTTCCCATCGAATTTTTCGACGTTAAACCTAGTTATCGAACTAGCCATTCTTCTTTAACCTTGCTAAAAACCTTGTCAAGTTGTTTATTAACCAACTTTACCAACAAGCCTCACAAGCCGTGTTAGGAATTGGAAACCCATAAGAAAGTGTCGGTCACCCCAATTATAGTCTAGCATATGTTAGCTCGTAGACTTGTTGTTATTTACGTTATTTTGTAGTTAATTAGTTAGTTATTAGCGTAGAGTAGTTTAGTGTAACACCGTGGAGGAAGGACGGGTCTTTACCCACTGTATGCCTGGTCCACAGTCCGACACGAGGACGTATTAGTTTGTAACTATAAATACCCTTCCCACTAAGGGAAGGGTGGTGCTTTCTCATTAATCTAACCTTTTCATTTTGTATTACAACTCTCTAACAAGAACACCCTCTCATCTCTTTCTCTCTCTAAACCATGGCATACTTGATTCATCACCAACCAAGGCCACCCGAATCATCATCAACACAATATTTAAGATCCTACAAATGGTACCAGAGCCTAGGTTGTGTTGTTTTGATGATTCATATGGTTTTGCACTTGGTTTTATATGCGGTTTGTTCGGTTCATACATGCGGTTTGATGTGTTCTTTGTGGTTTTTGAATGCATCTTGATGTGGTTATGATGCGTATTGGTAAAATTGTTTTTCAGAGTGTATTGGTAAAATTGTTTGTTAACTGGTTTCTAAGCGGTTTATTAGAGTCGAATATGGTTTTACTGTGTTATTAATCTGGTTCTGTTGGTGTTATTATTCTGCTGGTGTTATTAAGCTGCTGGTGCTATGATGTTTCTGGTTTTACAACTTATTTCTCTATGCAGTTTGTGGTAATGTTCTTCGAAGAGACTTGACAATATGTCCAGATTCAATGAATCACTTAAGTGACTTGTCAAGTATTGTCATGAAGCGACTTGTCCTAATATCAGGTGGCGGTTTGTCACTATATTGAGTCAAATGCAGCGACTTGTCCAAAAGGCGTTTTTATTGAAAGCGACTTGTCAAAAAGATGTCTGGTAGCGAGTTGTCAAAGTTATATGTCAAAAGCGAGTTGATTTTGAGTCAACTCAAGTCAAAAGCGACTTGCCACACAGGGAAGCGACTTGTTACAAAACCATATGCGACTTGACAGATAAGAAAAAGATGATGATGTAAGAAAGACTTGATCAAAACCATATCATTCATGACTCAAACCTCAACAAGACTCAATCTTTTTACACCAAGAATTGACTCTTAAGACCTCAGTTCTTGATAACCAACATCATCGGTCAGTCAACAAGCCTCAACATCATTCAACAAGTCTCAAAGAAATGGTAAAGTGTGCACTGATAAAGGAGGACACCAGTTCCAACATCAAATCCATCACCACTACTCAAGACATACAATAAAATCACATGTCGAACTCAAATCATGTGTCCATCCACACGATTAAGTAATTAACAAACATCAATCTAACCCAACACACAATCAAACCGACCTCATTTTTGGTTCATGTATCTCACAAGTCCTGAAGACCTTAAAGATCTAATACACAAACATTATTATCATCATTGGTCGTGACTCTTGAAACTAATTGAATCAATAAAAACGTTCACAATCTCAGATTCGGATCAATCACTTTAATCTTTCAAATATTTTTTATTGATCCATCATCATCACTGATCGTATACAAGAGAAATGGAAAACAAATGACAAGAATCTCATATTAGTGTGTTGTTTTAAAGGGTAAAACATCTAAACCATCTTAGGTCATTCACACTTTAATCCATCACAGATCCTTATATAAGGAAAAATGTACAAAGATTAAATCTTGATCTTGATCTCAGCTTTGTTCCTTATGTGAGTGGTTCTTCAAACACATAGATATCATTTATCTATTCACACAAGAACATATGCCTCATTGATCGATTTGGGAGTGTCACTCCTCTTGAATATCCGAATCATTAAGTCAAATGAATTAACATGGATGTTAATTATTTTTCTTGATTCGCTCATAGCTCATAAATTAAACTTACCTGAAATCACTCGTGAGTTATTGAAGCCGTTTCAAGCCCTAAACCATCCCTGTGGTTGTGACAACATCAAACCATCCCTGTGGTGATGTGAGCCTGATTATATGTGATCTTCGATGTTGACCTAATTTCTCGGAGAAATTTTATGTGTCGATATTGTGACCATGTTTTGGATCGATATTCACCTAGATTGTTTGGAACGGAAACCAAAGTTGTCATAACACATTCAAGTCGACATTGTTTACGGTTTTGTCTTGATTTTGTAAAATTCAACCGTGAAAGAATCTATTTTCTTGATTTTTAAATCATAGACTTGTAAAATAGACCCGTGACAATGGAAACATCCCGGTAATTGTAAAGTGCATTTCGGATCTATCTTACGGTTTATTCTTGGTTTTGTAAAATCCCGCGAAAGAAACTATTTCTGTTTAAACCATAGAATTGTAAAATCCCGTGATGATGGAGCCATCCTGGAGAAAGGAAAGTGTATTTCGAATCTTATCTGATGCTGGTGCTACGGTTTCTGCTTCAAGAAGGGATAAAAGGGTGTACTTCATGAATTGGGTGTTTGTTTGGATTGTCCTCATGGCGCTTTGGTTATTACATGGTTTTATGGGGTTATGTGCATTTAACCATGGTCGGATGAAACCATTATCATAGTTCACTTAAAACGTCAAAGGAGGCTAGATTTGAGCTTTTAACCGTAAGATGTGACAACGGCGTTAATTCACTATTATTTATTTGAGGTTGAAGTGAAATATCACGGCGAGTGTACTTAGTATCCGAAGGTATCGGGATGGTTGGATGAAGATTCTTCAAGATCCTTGTTCGAGCTTATTATCAAAAACGAAGACTTGGAAATCTAGTTATTGTTGGGTGACTTTTTCCTTTTCTTTTACCACTGGGGAATTGGGCTCTTACCACCACAAAATAACTATCACTTTAAGGAGTTACGTTGTAGTGCTCAAGTGTCACATTCAATTGTGGATTTTCAAGAGGTGATGTACGCCTTATACTTGATGGTTGGTTGGATGAAGAGTATAGAGTACTTAGAGATTCAATGGAGGATGAAGTCTCGCACCGCTCTTTGTTACATATGTGCAAGTTTAAGTCACGAGTTCGGGTTAGTTTACTTGTGGTCAAATTCATCATATTGTTTTTTCCATCACCGTCACGACAAAGAGCCCACCGAATGATAATGGGGTTGATTACAAGTTTGCCAAGAGAGATGAAAAGAGAGAGATTATGACGCTTGAACACAACACGAAATCTTCAAGCCTCCTCGTTCTCTAAAGAAAAGAAAAGTGTACGCTTCAAGGCGCTTTATCTTCGAAAGAAGAGAAATCTTCTTATGACGCTTGAACACAATAGCTCAAGCCTCGTACTTCAAAGAAAAGAAAAGTGTACGCTTCAAGGCGCTTTATCAAGAAGAGAAATCTTCTTATTATGACCATTCTCATCAACATGCTTCATGCTTTTTCCATGCGCTTTCGCCATCAAGTGAACCGAACTATCGATGAATTACTCTTATTCCACTTGCTCAATTATAATGGCGATGGCGACATCATGTGCTACCTTCGAGGGGAGAAGTGTGAATAGACTACATTTGGATGATAATCACTTGTTTAATCAAGAATGGCATCTCCGTATGCAATTCTTGAGGGGGAGAAGAAGTGTGAATTTTCTGCATGGTTGATTAATATTTGAGAATATATGGTCAAACGGCTCCTAACTCATGTAAGAACCGACCTTCTTCTTATCGGGTCATCTTCACATGGAGTTTTCTTCTAAGAGCCGTTGGTTAACATCTTCACACGGGCCGAGTTGATTAATGACAAAGTGCTTCCATTATGGGTCGATTTCCTTAATGAACATCTTTCGTTCTTGTTTGATTGGGAGGATTTGAGTTAAGGGATTTGCTATTTGTATGTTAACGGAATGCATTTGGTGAGTTGAAGATGTTGACTTTCTATTCCCCAATTGGACAATCTTGAAGAAGGTCGAGTCTACATCTGGTTCTACATTTTTCGCTACATGTTAGAAGACTAAAGACGAGTTGCATTTAACGATCTAAAGACTTCTTCTTAATTCAAGCATTCATCATAAAGATTGTCGGTTTAGGGAGAGCACTAATTGGGGAGAGTGAAAAGCCAAAGTTAATCCCCAATTAGACTTGCTCACATTCTTCAAAGAAGTTGATTCTCACAGATACATCGAGCTAATGGTGTTCTTCTCAAAAGATTTCGAGTATATGGGCTTATAATGTGTTGTCGATTCAAGTATCAAAACCAAAGAAGGGGAAGGAGACACGATCTAAACGCGAGTAAACTTGATGAACTTAATACTTCTAAGTGATTGAAGATATCCCGGAAGACGAATGTCATTACCGCAGAGAAACTCAAGGTTTGACTCATGGCGCTTAGTGTTCTTATTCCAACTATGTGGGGAAGAGATGGAAGAGTTAGTTTCGTGATAAAAGAGGTACACAAGTGTGTGATGATTTCGATGCTATCGCAATCATCGTGGGAGAGAGATTGTGTACATTGGGGACGCCATTGTTTCACTTGAGTGCTTAATCATTGATTCGTAGATATAATCACTTATTCCGAGTTGACATCCGCAGAGATAGTCATCCGCAGAGATAATCGATGATTCGCCCGCTTCTTCAATGTTATCGGTTATTCTCTTTGGGCATTCGGTACTTCGGGTTCTTGAGCTTCATACACTTTCATCGTGGGAGAGAAAAGTATACATCGGGTTATTCTTTGGCTATTGGACTTAACTGCTACTGATGGTATAAGTTTCTCCGTCTTGGGTATATGTGTATTCGGTTCGTGAGCTCTAGTCTAAGAGACCGATCGCATCAATTCATCTACTTGGGGAATTGTTCTCTTGACACCTTTTGGAATGGATCGCTTGCACTTCAAATGGAAAAGGAATTTGAGAAGATTATTTAAATGTGGGATGATACGTTGTCGTTGTTCTATTGATGATATAACCCCGAACGAAGAATCTCGATTATTATTCTTAAAAGGAGCAATGGATTTATGATAATGGTGTGCTTCTCTATGCACCGGCTAAGGCAAGCTTGAAATAGAGCTTGAATCGCTCATCTAATGGATTTTCGGTTTGGGGAAGTCGCCAAAGTCTCTTTCTCAAAGGCTCATGTTCTATCTTCTATTCGAGCCTCGGAAGCTTTGGTGGTGGAAGTTTAAGAGATGACGAATTCTATCTTCTACGACGTGTTCGCTCGATATCCTTATCTCGATACTAGTGATCATCATCTTCTTAAACTATATCATCTACTCTATCTTTGTAAATATTTATCAAAAACAAAATACAAAAATATAAAACCAACAAAAGAAAATAGAAAAATATAAAACCATCAAAACCCATAAAATCGAAAATTTGAAAAAATACCAAAATATTGTTTTTCAAAGACATGTCTTCGTATCGATAACATCTACGGTCTTAGAAATGTCATTCAATAATGGCACGGACCATAGATGAAGTTCGAGCAGAGGTGTAAATATTCTTAGAAATGTTTTCAAAACATGTCTCAAAATATGGCTTACGCTATTTCAGATCAGAACCCGTGCTTAAACCATGGTTTGCTATTATTTCGATAGCAACCCGCTCTTCAAGAAAGGAAAGTGTTGCGCTAAACCAATTTTCAAAAATTTCGTGCACTTATCCTAAAACAAATTGAGGAAAGTATGTCAAGGACTGTTGTTCCTACACAAATGTTTTTCCTTCTATAAATTCTTCAAAAATATTTGTTGTTTTCAAAATGGTGGTAAATGAGTTGCTTGTAAATCAATCGATTCGAGTTTTCGTAAAAATTGAAAACTCAATCAATGACTTGCCGCTTTTAAACTTTTCATAAAAATAAGTCATTGATTGAGGGGGAGAATGTTTTCAAATCTATATCATCTAACGAGCTTATCTAATTATCCTATATACTTAAATGTAAAACATGTTAACCTACGTTGAAGGACTAGGTGCCTAGGATATGATTGTTAGGATTAGATGATTAGAGTTTGATAAACACATTATTCCCATGCTTTGTATGATCTGATTGATATGTTGAATTGACTTTTATTAGTCGATTGTTGTTTGGGTGATGTCGACCACCATATATCTGTATGTGTGTTCACTAACGTATGCGATATATTGGTATATAAGAATGTTCCCGATCCGGATCCCACAATGAAGATGATTGGATGCCGAAGGAA
Organism: Chrysanthemum lavandulifolium; assembly: GCA_022545495.1. Taxonomy (NCBI): domain Eukaryota; kingdom Viridiplantae; phylum Streptophyta; class Magnoliopsida; order Asterales; family Asteraceae; genus Chrysanthemum; species Chrysanthemum lavandulifolium. The sequence goes on from CM040246.1 coordinate 99,736,890, forward strand.
AGGGTAACTATATCTTGGGTCGACAAAAGAAGAAACGGAGCTTAATTTGACTCTCTATGGAGAGTTGGCATGACAAATGCAACGTCAGAGGTCTCACCGCATCGCAGATGGTTTTCTTCCAACTCTACAACAACAACAAAAGCTTCTCAACCACCTAACGATCTTTGTGCAGACAAGTAGTGATGATACCATTTTTAAACAATTTTTAAATAATATTGTTTTGAAAATGGAAAATATTTGTTTTGAAAATAAATTGGACTTAATTTTGGAAATCACTGGACTTCATTTTATCAAAACTTAAGTCACTCAATCATCGACTACGGTCATCGATTGAGGGAGAGAGTGATTTAAAATAAAATATTTTCAAACGATATTTCTTCATAAAAGTCCGTTTGTACAAAATAAGTGGTGATCTAAAGATTTAATGTTATGTCATGGTATGATTTTCTTTAAAACTCAAAGATCTTTCAAAATGAAATTTTTCTGTTCTTGTTTGATTGTGAAATTGTTTTATTTTACTTAAAGATCTCTTAAAACTATCATACCGACACTAACAATCTTTAATGTCTTAAATTGGTCCTTATCATCATTTTTCAAAATTAAATGTTGCCACGCCTTTTCCCAAAATTTTCTAAATGATTTAAATCAATTGGGATCCAAAATCTCAATTGGTTTGAAATTTTGATCGGGAGAGATCGTGATTTAAATCTCAAATCGGTTTTAAAGGGTGATTGTTTCAAAAGCACTCCTTCCTTCATGTGCCAAACGATTTTGAAATACATAATGCACATGATTGTGGAGGAGCATTTAACCAAAACCGTAAGAGTATTTAAACAAGGCCACATATTCTCCCATGTTTTCTAAACCTTATTAATCACTTGGGATCCAAAATCTCAAAGGGTTTGATATTTTGATCGGGGAGAATTTGTGATTTAATAATGAAATTTGATAAAAGATGATCATTTTGATTCAAATGTGCATATCGCTCTCCCATATGTGCTAAACGCTTTCAATCTCAAGCACATATTGAGGGGAGCATTTCAAAAGAAAATAAACTTTCAAGGTACAAAGATTTCTATGTTTCAACATAAAGTACCTTGATTGATTTTCTAAATGGTTTCTTAATGGCTTTTGTGATCGTGGATGTACTTCAAAAGAACTCTTTCCTCTATGTGATAAAATGATTTCAAATATCCTATGCACATATTGAGGGGAGAATTTACCAAAGAAAATCAAATGGCTTTTTCTATGGAAATTGTGATCAAGAAATTATTTCAAAGAACTCTTGCCTCCATGTGCTAAACAATTTCAAAATCATATGCACATGTTGAGGGGGAGCATTTCTAAATGATCAAAACAATTAAGGTACAAAATGCTTTGATATTATATCACAAGTACCTTGATTGATTTTCCAAATGATTTTTCAATTGGTTTCAAGAAGGAAAGAACAATACCAAAAGACCGACCAATTTACTTTATGCATGGTGTTATAAGGATGGTTAGGTTAGGTATTCGTTCCCACGATCCCGCCAGAGCCGGAGGGATCTACCCAGGGACAATCCACTAGATAGTGTAGAAGTCCTTAGGTATGATGAAAAAGGAGAAAAGTGAGAAATGGGAAGAGTGCGGACTGAGATAGAGCTAGAATCGAATAAACCCAACAAGGTTCTAGTAATGAAGTCTCGTAAGCATCAAGGGGTTGAAGAATGAAAAGAATTGAATGTGAAAAGGGTGAAAAGAAATAGCCTCCATTAATTCAACCTTAGGGCGTAAACCGGGTTCAATACATATGCTACCGGTTGTTACTAAGGTAACACCGGTATTGAAGACAAGACGTCATGGACCCAAAGGACGACCGCACTAAACTTCCCAAGCTACTCAAGTTCCTCTTAAAAGGGCTTGTTTCATTCTCACGGGAACCTACATAATCTATCGACTTTCTCTTAGAGATTGTTGATATTGAAGAAGGAGACCTCTCCCTAGTCTCCGACATAGGAAACCAAATGTGCACAATTGAGTCTAGAGCCAAGAGATCATCCACAATATCTCATTAGGACACAAAATTAATGAAGACTTGTTGTTTCACACAATGTGGAAAGTAAGAATATATTAAGAGTCCCACGATTATCCTTGTGGTATTGCCGTAACATCCGAGTGATATGTAAAAGCATTCACGATGAAGATGGAAATCCTTCTAGAGCCAACATCAAACAAGCTCTTGGTGGGTGACATGTGAGATCTTTTCTAAAGATCAAGCTTGTGACAACCGGATAGAAACAATGGGGCGATTCACTCTTGAATCAACCTTGGTCCAGAAATGAATTGACGAATACTTTTGGAAAACCGCTCGATGTGCAAATCTTCTTTTCTAGCACATCGAATGTGTATTCATTTTCAAATTCAAAAGTATCTCCGATTGAAAAATACTTTTGAAAAACCGCTCGATGTGCAAATCTCTTCTTTCTCTAGCACATCGAATGTGTACTCTTTTCAAATACAAAAGTATTTTTGATTGAAAATTGATCTTTCTCATAAAACCTTCGTCAGATTGCAAAACTCTTTCTTCTAAGCAATACGCGATTGTTTTCAAATCAATTTTTCATCAATCGCTGAATCTCAATTACCGGTTCACTCACTCCGTGTTGTCTTCTTTGAGACGTTCGGTTTGAGAACAACTAGAACAACCGCGAAACCCCGTCAAGGAGATTCTTCGAATTATACCGATCACAGCAAGATTTGTATCGATCAACGGGAACCGTGGGTCGTGTACTCAATTCAACGAAGTGATCAAAGACACTTTCGTGTGTTTTATTGCTAACTCGTTGTTTGCGTGTACATTTGGACGGTTGCACCGATCGTAATTGAGAAGTCAATCCAAAGCCGCATGCTCACAAAGATCCACACTTAATTGAAGAAATCATGACAAGTGCATATCTACATAACCCGGCTCGATATTTTTATACTATGTTTCGCTACGCCGCAAATATCATGAACCAAGAAAGCTTCCGCTACTCGATGAAAAGATGTCATGATCCGAAAGTGTGAGCATGTCGGTCCAAAAGTCACAACATCACATGAAGGCAACACAACAAAGGGTGATCCGAGATTTATCGTGGTCGATGATCTCAATGAAAGCTCAAGATCATCAAAGATGTGGATCGCTTAAAGACCTCCACTTAAAGTACAAATCAATGCGGACTTTGAAGAATCGCTACTAAAGCACAAAGATTACGGAACTTGAAGAATTAAAGTCTACGAGCTCGTAACTAAAGACAAAGATAGAATGCTAGGATGCAAAATGTATTTCATGGGGTGACTCTCCTTGGGAGATTGTTAGGAATTGGAAATTCCATGTTAAAGTGTCGGTCACCCCAATTATGGTCTAGCATATGTTAGCTCGTAGACTTGTCGTTATTTACGTTATTTAGTAGTTAATTAGTTAGTTTTAGCGTAGAATAGTTTAGTGTAACACCGTGGAGGAAGGACGGTCTTTACCCATCGTATGCCCGATCCACATCCCGTCAGAGGACGTAGTAGTTTGTAACTATAAATACCCTTCCATCCTTGGAAGGGTGGTGCTTTTTCATTAATCTAACCTTTCACTTTTGTATAGCAACTCTCTACCAAGAACACCCTCTCACTCTCTTTCTCTCTAAACCATGGCATACTTGTTTAATCATCATCCAAGACCACCCGAATCATCAAACAACATAATATTTACGATCCTACAGTCAACCAAACGGACCCTAATATATATTTACGAGAACCTATATATATAATAATGTATATAAACAAATATTATTCCATACATATAGCTTTTTTGTTTTTATGTATGAGCATTATTGACTAAATACAATATGTTCAAATTGTTTACAAGGTCTTCAATAATATACTTAATTGCATATATAGTAAATAGGCAACAAGGTAGTCAAACATAATGATAGTAACATGCAAATGTATTTTTATTTGAGTTGGTTAAATTGCTTACTAAAATAATGATAAATAAAAGTATCTATAACCTACATTTACATCTCAAAGTGTAATCTGTTTATCTTAATAATAACATTAGCTTGTTAGATATAAGGGTCAATCAGATATATATTCCACTAAAACTCAGATATTCGCGACATATACCCAAAACACGCTTAAAACGATCATACATCATGCAATAAAACTTGACATGAAATACGCAGCTTTTTAAGTTTTAGCAGATATACGTAATTCCCTCAGATATAAATACCAACACAACACCATTACATAACTACAAAAATAAACAAGGATAAATAGTTTAACAAACAAAAGAAACGTAATTTTCAACTGGCACCGACTTCGTTAAAATACTTAACCATCTTCGTAAAATATTTTAATGATGTAATTTTGTTTTGACCTAAGCATGCTTAATTGCTTACTTTATTAAGTTAACCACTACTTTTCTTTACATTACGTAAATATTAAAAGGTTGATTCCTAACATAGGTGTAGTATTTCTAAATTAGGAAAGAAATGAGGAGACTGTAAAGTACATTAAATGGAGGACCCCAATATAGTCAAAGTAGTGACCCATCAGAAGCTGACGGCGGAAAACACCAATAGCCGCCGTGGTCTTCTCACGTCTCATTCACCGGAATCTTCAACCCTTGACTTTCCGGTGGCATTGTTTTTTATAATAATGGCTAACACCCATGCCTGCTGACATATATTAGCAATGGAATAGATTATGTTTACAGATTGAGAGGATTAATTTAGTGACTAAAAATGTTTTAAATTTTGTTTTACCACAAATTCACAAGTTTCGCTTTCGCTTTTAATTCACTTGTAGCACCTGAAGACATAACGCTTTTATATGTGGACTAAAGGTGTTAGTAATGATCTCCATATATGCTCCTCAGTCTATCACTAGCAAACGTATGTTATGGAGCTATATTTCGCCTCTTATCACCGTTGGGATGGTCATTGCATGGTCATGGGCGATTTTAATGAAGTTAGATGTATGGAAGATCGTTTGGGGTCGGTGTTCAATGTGCAAGGTGCTAATGAGTTCAATAGTTTTATATCAAACTCGTGCTCGTTGAAACCAATTGAAGGGTACTCATTTACATGGTCTCATCACCGGCTAAGAAAATGAGTAAATTAGATCGCTTTTGTTACGATGGTTTACTTTCTTTATTCCCTCACCTCTCGGTATTTGTCTTGATAGACATCTCTCTGATCATAGGCCAATCTTACTCGGAAGTGGTTCGATTATGGGCCTTCCTTTCTGTATACCACTCCGGTTTAATTTACCGGTTTCAATCAAATGGTGCCGAAACTTGGAACAATATCGCCTCGATATAGTAAGATGGTTCGGTTCAAGAAATTACAATTCAAAAGGAAATACGGCATGGGTTAATGATTACATAGATTTTGCTTATTAGGATTAGATGTTGATTTTTTGGAGTAATAAGCCCATAGTAGATGTGTAGAGATGTGTTGATTTTTAATTTGCTTTTGACTGTGTTTTCGGATTATGTGAATGATAAATCACTGATGATTTTTTTAATATTTTATTGATTTTAGGTGTTGGTAAAACTAAAGCTACCGGTTCTCCTAGGTCCAAGTGGATTACGAAGGATATGAAATCCGGCGATCAAGTTTGAACCAGCGTGTCTCATTTGATCCTAAAAGCGATGTTGTGAAGTCCGTATTGGAATGAAGCCTCGGTTCCGTGAAGTCCGGTGATAAGGTATCTAGTGTTGTGTAGTCTGGTGACTTATATAAACATATAACAGACAAAATAATAACATGTGATCCTAATAAAATCACATGTGATTCCACAAGAATCACATGTGATTCTTGTGGAATCACATGTGATTCTTGTGGAATCACATGTGATCCTCAGTGAATCACATGTGATTCTAAATGAATCACATGTGATTTATAAAACTAATGGTTTATAAAAAAATTATTACACATGTAATGATAAGGTGTCTGGTCTTGTGCAAGTCGGTGTGAGAAGGATAAAGTGCCGGTTGTCGAGAAGGATAAGGTACCGTCTGTTAATGAAGTCTAAGCCTCCGGTTATTGATAAGTCTAAACCGGTACAGTTGTGAAGTCGGCTTTTGGTAGTTTATAATTGATGGTAGTCTTTTGAACCGATGGTAGTTTGTTTTATGGTATTCGATGGTGCTAGTTTGTTAATGGTAGTTTTCTAGACAAGTTGTAATAGTTTATCGTTTTCTCGCGGAAGTTGTAATGATCTTATTAGGATTATGTAATGATCTTTGAACAACTGTATGTTTTATGAACCGGTCTCGCTCTTTTTTTATCTGTGTTTTTTTATCATGTTTCTTGTTTAGTTTTTGTTAAAGTTGATAACTAATGGTTGTAGCCCGGAGAATTTATACAACTTGAATCACATGTGATTTTTACAAGAATCACATGGGATTTATGTAAAAATCACATGTGATTCACACAAATCACATGTGATTCACACAAATCACATGTGATTCTTTACCATGAAGCACAAGTGTTTTCAGTAATCTCTTAGAACATTAAACAAAAAATTGTTCAAGTAAAATTCAATACATTCAAATTCAGAATCCTTATAGCATAGCTCAGAAGTTCCAAAAGGAATGAAAATTCTTATAACAATCTTAAGAAGTTCAATAAAAAGACATGAAAATCGAGACGTAAACAAAATATGAAATTCAAGAAGCACTTTCCAATTTGTTCGACATTTTCATTTGTTTTTCTAAAATAAAAGTAGATTCAACGGACATGTTGTCATGGTGTTAGTGTTACCTTCTCTCCATAGCATCCACATTTCTTTTACTGGCTTAGATCTTTCTTCAGAGCTATTTCTCGTCCACTCTTTCACGTGCTCCTTTAATACCACCTTTTCTTGAAGCCCGGATGGATTTTGACCACGTATTGTTAGGTTTTCAACGGATAAATATCTCGGAATCACATCTCCGCTTTTGCGAAAGAGGTTTAGGCACTTCAATTACATTTCACTAACACGCCCTCAAGAGAACGTAGAACCTTAATGCATAACAAAAATGAAAGAAAATTAATACATTTTTATGGAGGAATCACATGTGATTCTTGCAAGAATCACTCGCATGTGATTCTATACAAGAATCACATGTGATTCGCATAAGAATCACATGTGATTTCATGAAATCACACGTGATTTTCATGAAATCACATGTGATTATTATAACAGTTAGCATTAACAAAATATTTAAAACTATGCAAGTAAATTACCTTGTATTCGCTACTTTCACATTCATGCACTGTTCTTCTCCTTTTTCTCATAAAGTGTCATAAGCGTGAATTCTGTTCTAACCCTAACAAGAATCACATGTGATTCGACAAGAATCACATGTTATTTGTAAAGAATCACATGTGATTTTCATGAAATCACATGTGATTATTATAGAAAGTTAGCAACTAACAAAATATTTAAAAATATGCAAGTAAATTACCTTGTATTCTTACATTTCACATTCAACCGTTTTCCTCCTTTTTCTACAAAGTGTCCTATAAGCAATGAATTCCTCTAACGTGTTAAACTTTTCCCTCAACATGTAAATAAATATCATCAACCCCGGTTCCCAATACACGATCCTCGGGAGTTTCTTCATGCGCGTATAAAGTTGGTCTTGGTGTCATCATAGGATCTTTTATATTACGGTTTTTTAATAATAGAATCACATGTAATTTAATGATAAATCACATGTGATTCGAGATGAATCACATGTGATTCCGATAATGAATCACATGTGATTATTATGGAATCACATGTGATTCTTAAAGAATCACATGTGATAACAAAATATTTATCACATATGATTTATGAAATTACCTGTGTATTTCGCTACATTTCACATTCATGCACTGTTCTAACTCCTTTTTCTCTTAAAGTGTCCTATAAGCGGTGAATTCTGTTTCTAACCTAGTAAGATTCACATGTATTCGTAGTTAGCGCCTAACATGTTATATTTACAAACTATCACAAGTAAATTACCTTGTATTCGCTACATTTTCACATTCATGCACCTCAACATCCGCTATACTCGATTCATCCATAACCACAAATCCTCCATAAGCTCGATTCATCAAGCCCTTGAATTTGCTTTGTTTATTCGACTACTATCCATAACCATACGGCGGAGCTACGGGAGGCGTTATGGAGGATTGAAGTGATGATGATTGGCGATCTCGATGGCGATGATGATGATTGGCGGTTATGGAGTTGCATATATAGTAAATAGGCAACAAGGTAGTCAAACATAATGATAGTAACATGCAAATGTATTTTTATTTGAGTTGGTTAAATTGCTTACTAAAATAATGATAAATAAAAGTATCTATAACCTACATTTACATCTCAAAGTGTAATCTGTTTATCTTAATAATAACATTAGCTTGTTAGATATAAGGGTCAATTCGTATATATACCCACTTAAAACTCGATATTTCGTATATACCCAAAACACGCTTAAAATCGCATTGACATCATGCAATAAAACTTGTATTATGGGAAATACGCAGTTTTAAGTTTTGAAGTGGTATATATAATTCCCAGATATAAATACCAACACAACACCATTACATAACTACAAAAATAAACAAGGATAAATAGTTTAACAAACAAAAGAAACGTAATTTTCAACTGGCACCGACTTCGTTAAAATACTTAACCATCTTCGTAAAATATTTTTAATGATGTAATTTTGTTTTGACCTAAGCATGCTTAATTGCTTACTTTATTAAGTTAACCACTACTTTTCTTTACATTACGTAAATATTAAAAAGGTTGATTCCTAACATAGGTGTAGTATTTCTAAATTAGGAAAGAAATGAGGAGACTGTAAAGTACATTAAATGGAGGACCCCAATATAGTCAAAGTAGTGACCCATCAGAAGCTGACGGCGGAAAACACCAATAGCCGCCGTGGTCTTCTCACGTCTCATTCACCGGAATCTTCAACCCCTTGACTTTCCGGTGGCATTGTTTCCTTTTATAATAATGGCTAACACCCATGCCTGCTGACATATATTAGCAATGGAATAGATTATGTTTACAGATTGAGAGGATTAATTTAGTGACTAAAATGTTTTAAATTTTTGTTTTACCACAAATTCACAAGTTTCGCTTTCGCTTTTAATTCACTTGTAGCACCTGAAGACATAACGCTTTTATATGTGGACTAAAGGTGTTAGTAATGATCTCCATATATGCTCCTCAGTCTATCACTAGCAAACGTATGTTATGGAGCTATATTTCGTCTCTTATCAGTCGTTGGGATGGTCATTGCATGGTCATGGGCGATTTTAATGAAGTTAGATGTATGGAAGATCGTTTGGGGTCGGTGTTCAATGTGCAAGGTGCTAATGAGTTCAATAGTTTTATATCAAACTCAGGGCTCGTTGAAATCCAATTGGAAGGGTACTCATTTACATGGTCTCATCAGTCGGCTAAGAAAATGAGTAAATTAGATCGCTTTTTTGTTACAGATGGTTTACTTTCTTTATTCCCTCACCTCTCGGGTATTTGTCTTGATAGACATCTCTCGGATCATAGGCCAATCTTACTTCGGGAAGTGGTTACTGATTATGGGCCTTCTCCTTTCGGGTATACCACTCCTGGTTTAATTTACCGGGTTTCAATCAAATGGTGTCGGAAACTTGGAACAATATCGCTCTCGATGATAGTAATAAGATGGTTCGGTTCAAGAAGAAATTACAAATTCTGAAAAAGGAAATACGGGCATGGGTTAATGATTACAAAAAGAAACAATCTGGTCGATTAATGGATCTTCGTTCCAAGCTGTGTGATATTGACAAAGTTTTAGAGCAAGGGGGCGTTAATGATGATATTCTTCTGTCGCGCTTAGATGTTTTAAAAAATTTGCACGAACTTAAGTCTTCTGATGCTCGTGATTATATGCAAAAAGCTAAGGTTCAGTGGGCTATTGAGGGCGACGAAAACTCTAAGTTTTTTCATGGAATCATCAATCGTAAACGTGCAAATTTGGCTATTAAAGGTGTTATGATTGATGGAGAATGGGTAGATGATCCTTGTCGTGTCAAAGAAGAATTTCGCTTGCATTTTGCTAATCGTTTTCGACCCCCGGCTGACAATCGTTTTAAGCTTAATTATACCTTTCCTAATAGATTGAATTCTGACCAGGTTGATATGTTGGAGAGTCCGATAACTAGAGATGAAGTGCGATCTTGTGCAGGGGTTGTGGAGAGAACAAATCTCCGGACCGACGGTTATACTTTTGAGTTTTTCCGTAAGTACTGGGACATCTTAGGTTCGATTTGTGTCTTTGCGGTGGAGTGGTTCTTCGATCATAGTGCATTTTCTAGAGGCTGTAATTCCTCCTTCATTGCTCTTATTCCGAAAACCCATGATCCTAAGTTTGTCAATGATTATCGTCCAATTAGCTTGATCGGGAGTCTTTACAAGGTTGTCACCAAAATCTTAGCCTACCGCCTCGTCACGGTCATCTCTGATCTCATATCGGATGTTCAAACTGCGTTTCTTCCTAATGACAAATCCTTGATGGCCCGCTTATCATAAATGAATTACTTTCACGGTGCAAGCATAAGAAACAACAAGCCATGGTGTTTAAAGTCGACTTTGCCAAAGCTTATGATTCCATAAGGTGGGACTTTTAGAAGATGTTCTTAGAGCTTTGGCTTTGGTTCTAAATGGTGTTCGTGGATTCGTGGTATCTTACAACGGTATGGCGATCCTCCTTAATGGAAGCCCAACATCGAATTCCATTTCATTGTGGATTGAAGCAAGGAGATCCTCTAGCTCCATATCTCTTTATCCTTATAATGGAGTCTCTCCATCTTTCGATATCTAGGGCCATCGAGCGGGATATTCAAGGGTATCACAATTGGCTCGGCTCTACTATTTCCCACCTTTTTATGCGACGACGCGGTTTTATTGGAGAATGGTCTATTGCAAACCTTTACGGTATTACACATTCTTCATTGCTTTTCTTTGTTGTCCGCCTTCGATCAATCTTAAGAAAAGCCATCTTCTTGGAGTCGGGATTTCAATGGAGTCATTAATCTGCGACTTTGAATCTTGGTTGTTCGACTATGAAACCCTTTTAAATACTTAGGGGTAATGGTTGGAGGTAATAGGTTGACTTCTCGGTGGGACGACACGATAGATAAAGTTAAGGCACGCCTATCTAATTGGAAGCTTAAAACTCTATCTCATTGAGGAAGACTTACACTTCTAAAGTCGGTCCTTGGTCAATACCTATATAACATGTCCATATATAAGGTGCCTAAGTGTGTTATATATGTTGGAGGCTATTCAGAGGAATTTTTTCAACGGTGTTCAAGGTGACGAGAGGAAAATAACGTGGATCAAATGGACTAAGGTTCTCGCGTCCAAGAAGTATGGAGGCCTAGGGTTTCAAGTTTCTATGCCTTGAATAGGCGCTTTTTCAAGTGGGTGTGGAGATTCATCTCGAGTGACAATTCCTTGTGGTGCCGTTTCATCAAGTCCATGCATGGCTCCACGTTATCTAAATTGTCTCCGTTTAGTTTCTCGCCTTGGAATTCCATCATTCGGAAATTTATTTGCTTAAAGATCGTGGAGTCGATTTGATTTCCCATCGTCATATTCGTGTGGGTAATGGTTTATGCACACACCGAACGAGGTTTGGATTGGTGATACTCCTCACGTGTTTTGTTTCCTCGTGTTCATGCCTTGAGATTAATAAAGATTGTACGGTGGTCGATAAACCACAAGACTCGGTTACCTCTTCTTCGTCGCATCATTGAGAGGAGGGTCAAGCTTTTCAATTAGACCTTCTTCAAAAGACTATTGAAAAAACGATGTTGTCCAATATGGAAGATAGATGGGTTTGGGATTTGAATGGGGAAGGTGCTTTTCGGGTTAAAGATGTGCGCACCCTCATTGACGAATGTTTCCTGCCGAAAGATCATACCGCTACAAGATGGGTTAAATACGTTCCGATAAAAATTAATGTTTTCGCTTGGAAGGTCTTCCTGGATCGGTTACCAACTCGATCCAATTTGCAGCATCGTGGCGTCCAGGTTTCAGATTCATTGTGTCCGATTTGTTCCTCAGCTCAGGAAGACTCGTCACATCTATTTTTCAGTTGTAGTTTGGTTACGGATGTCGTCAGGCTCGTATGTCGATGGTGGAACCTGTCTTGGACGCCCCTTGGTTCGTATTCTGACTGGCTTAGTTGGTTCATTTCCATCAGGTTAAGTTCTAAAGTTAAAGGTTTGCTGGAAGGGGTTTTTTATGTATCTTGGTGGAGTGTATGGATGTTTCGGAATCAGCTGCTCTTCTCGAAGCAAGTCCCTCGAAAAGATGTTATTTTCGACGATATTGTTTCGCGCTCTTTCACTTGGTGCCACTCTAGATGTAATTGTATTTTTAGCTGGGACAGTTGGTTGCAACACCCCTATTTGATTTCTTTGTAATGTCGTTCTAGCTTTTTGTTAGTTTTTTTTAATAAAAGTTGCCGCTCAAAAAAAAAAAAAAAAAAAAGGTGTTAGACCGAACTATAGCTTATATCTATACTACTTTTAATGGAGGAATGAATCTCTTTTCTCATAATCTTAAAATTAAGACTTACAAAATACAAAGCCTATTGTACAATACATAATGCATTATTAATAATCTTTCTTATCAATCTTAATTTTAAGACTTACAAGTCTTAAAGCTTAATATACAAAATACAAAGCAGTATTAATGTGGTCAAAATGATGATTAAATACGGTAATTTAAGAGATGAATAAATGTTCATTAAATGCATTTTTTGATTTAAAATGAATTTTGTCTTCATTAATTGCGCTTAATCCTTTGCCCAGTGGGCAGAGATTAGCAAAACCACTAAAGTAAAATACATGATTCACCGAAAAATTTTATTTCAGGGTATCCGCCGTGTAACGCGCGCCATATGCTCGATTCATCCATAACCACAAGCATCCTCCATAAGCTCGATTCATCAAGCGCCTCTTGAATTTGCTTTGTTTATCGACTACTATCCATAACCACGGCGGCGGAGCTACTACGGCAGAGCTGGCGGTTATGGAGGATTGAAGGTGATGATGATTGACGATCTCGATGGCGATGATGATGATTGGCGGTTATGGAGGATTGAAGTGATGATGATTGGCGGTTATGGAGGATTGAAGGTGAGGATTTGAAGGTGAAGGTGATTGACAGTTAGTGTGTGTTTTTGACCTAACTTTTTGGGGAAAAAATAGATGTTACGTTTTTTTGTTGTTGTATAATTTCTCTTTTTTGCCCATCAAGAGTAAATATCAGATTTGATCTCAGCCCTTGGATCTAATTAGATTGGATGGTTGGGATTGGTTCAATGGTTCTATAGTAAAAGGTGGGTCTTTAGGGATCTCAACTCATTGCATATATAGTAAATAGGCAACAAGGTAGTCAAACATAATGATAGTAACATGCAAATGTATTTTTATTTGAGTTGGTTAAATTGCTTACTAAAATAATGATAAATAAAAGTATCTATAACCTACATTTACATCTCAAAGTGTAATCTGTTTATCTTAATAATAACATTAGCTTGTTAGATATAAATACCAACACAACACCATTACATAACTACAAAAATAAACAAGGATAAATAGTTTAACAAACAAAAGAAACGTAATTTTCAACTGGCACCGACTTCGTTAAAATACTTAACCATCTTCGTAAAATATTTTTAATGATGTAATTTTGTTTTGACCTAAGCATGCTTAACTGCTTACTTTATTAAGTTAACCACTACTTTTCTTTACATTACGTAAATATTAAAAAGGTTGATTCCTAACATAGGTGTAGTATTTCTAAATTAGGAAAGAAATGAGGAGACTGTAAAGTACATTAAATGGAGGACCCCAATATAGTCAAAGTAGTGACCCATCAGAAGCTGACGGCGGAAAACACCAATAGCCGCCGTGGTCTTCTCACGTCTCATTCACCGGAATCTTCAACCCCTTGACTTTCCGGTGGCATTGTTTCCTTTTATAATAATGGCTAACACCCATGCCTGCTGACATATATTAGCAATGGAATAGATTATGTTTACAGATTGAGAGGATTAATTTAGTGACTAAAAATGTTTTAAATTTTTGTTTTACCACAAATTCACAAGTTTCGCTTTCGCTTTTAATTCACTTGTAGCACCTGAAGACATAACGCTTTTATATGTGGACTAAAGGTGTTAGACTGAACTATAGCTTATATCTATACTACTTTTAATGGAGGAATGAATCACCCTAAATTTTATTTAGTCTTGACATGACGACGCAATCTTGCGATTCTCGCTAGTTTCATTTAATAAAGTAAAAAAATTGTGAAAAGCTAAAGATCTATGACGTCTATTTTTCTAAAAACACATCTATGACGTCTTTGTTAAGTGTCAGTGGTAACGTATTTTCAAATTTTTTCGATCTTGCTAATATACTGTTGGTTATCAGTCACTTTTGAAAAAATTACACATTTGGTCCCCAAATGGACCAAATTCACAGATTAATCCTACGTGATAAAGACAGTTAAAAAAAAAAAAAAAAAAAAAAAAAAACCTTTAAATTTTTTTCTTAAAATTTACTTAAAATATTTTTTTTAATTCGTAATTTTTATAAAAAAAATGGATAAATTTTTTATACACTTTTTTTTTTCAATCGAATTTTTTTTTTAAAAAAAATAAATTAAAAAAAAAACGTAATTGTTTTTTTTTTAATCGGAAAAAAATAATAAAAAACGTAATGATTTTTTAAAAAAATTTAAAAAAAAAATTTTTTTTTTTTTTTTTAAACGTAAAATTTTTAAATTTTTTTTTTTTTTTTACTTTTTTTAAATTTTTAAAAAACTTAAATTTTTTCTAAAAACGTAAAATTAAAAAAAAAAAAAATCGTAAAACTTAAAAAAAAACCGTAAAAATTTTTATATATTTTTTTTAAAAATCATTACGTTTTAAAAAAAAATTCCGATTAAAAAAAAAACAATTACGTTTTTTTTTTAAATATATATATATATTTTTTAATTTCGATTAAAAAAAAAGTGTATAAAAAATTTATCCATTTTTTTATAAAAATTATGAATTAAAGAAAATATTTTAAGGTGATTTTAAGAAGAAAAATTAAATTTTTTTTTTTTCCTTTTTTTTTTTAACGGTCTTTATCATGTAGGACTAACTGCGCGAATTTGGTCCAGTTTGGGGGACCAAATGTGTAATTTTTTCAAAAGTGACTTGGTAACCTACTACCAACAGGTCATATTAGCTAGATCGAAAAAAATTTGAAAGTATGTTAGCTAGCTTTGACACTTAACAAAGTACATTGCGTAGATGTATTTTTTAAAAAATACGTTGCGTATCTTTAGCTTTCACCCTAAAAAAATATTGAAAAAGGACTTTTCAGTGTCCTTTTGCGAGAATATGCATGTATGGTGTAAATGAACATTGTTGCATCGCCAAGTGTAAATGATCAATTATTTACTATTGTAATTTTGTCAAGTTAAAATTTAATGTCTTAGAAAGAGCTAAAGAATATAGAAATAAAGTAAAATATTTTAAAATCATACTCATATATTTGTGTCATTTTGGTACTGACCCACTTTCGTGTCACTAAACTAACCTTTTTTTGGAAAGACATAATTTATAAAACACACCGGAATGCCAAAAGGCTACTAACACCAAGAGGCTACAAATTAAGAGGAGCCTCAAACAACTAAGAAAAACACCAAAGCATCAAAACAAGAAAAAAGAAGAAAACTCGCTCCAAAAACTCAACCAAGCTATAAGTCTTTGTCACTAAACTAACCTGATGAAATAGCAAAACACATACAGAATTAAATTACCAATTAAACACATTGTGTGACAACAGGTCATTACCTTTACTGACATTGTTTTAATTTGTTGGTGGTAGAAAGGTAACTTACCGTTACTTAATTTTTGGACACATCGACATTTCTTGTGTGTCAAAGCCGTTTTCTTAATTAATTTACCTTCACAGCAATATTCTTAGAGCACAAGGTGTGGTAACATGCAATCCATGTTAAACCTTAACATTTGGGCGTTAAGGGCATGTTAACCACACCGTGTGTGATGTTAAAGGTCAAGCCTTAACACAATGTTAAGGGGATAACGCACGTTAAAGTGCATTTTAAGTTTTATTTATTTATTTATTTATTTATTTTTCATTTCTGCCCTTTAAATGAGGGGTTATTTTTGTAAATTGTTGGTGAATTAAGGTTTAACTTGGGAATGTTATGATAAGAGGTGTTTTTTTGTTGAGTTAAGGTGAAATGTTAAAGCTGATGTGACACTGACGTGACATGATGTTAAGGTTTAACCTAGGTTACCATTAAAAGTGCTCTTACAATTACATGGAAATAACTTTATTTTACATAGCAAAATAGTTATTGTCTAATACCATCCGAAAAAAATAGCTAAGTCGTTTTATTCTTGTGTTTAGTTAATTAAATGAAGTTAACTATTTGACATCAAATCTCAAATTAATTAGTTTATTTAACTCACATTGTCTATACAATCTATCTCGAACTACAATAAGACAGACCTATAGTGACACAAAAAAGTGTCACTAAAATCTAACATTTAAGTAGAAAATTAAAATATTGAGATTTAATAATACTTTTCATTTACAAAAGTGTCTTAAAAGGCAAAAAACACTTTTTAATGTAGAAGAAGTACATAATAATTTAAATGACACTATTTTTATATTTTGTTGACACTTACACTTTTTTAACTTTTAATGACACCTTTTTTAAGCGTCACTAAAAGACAATTTTTAGTTACGTCTAATAAATCTATTAATTATCACATATACGTCTAACTTTTCTGGGTCATATTTCTTTTCTTTTTTACTACTATTCTTGAGAATTTACGGAACATAATGAAAATACATTAGATTAATATGATAAAGGAGAGTTATTTTACATACCAATTTTTTTTTACATATCAAGGGACTCATCTCCACAATCCATCTAAAAAACAATCAATGGCTGATATTAAAAGCATTTTATTATTTCACATATTTTTTATAATTTAAATATCTCTTAAACCGTTAATCGTTAAGTGAAAATATTTACACCGTCGCGAAAAGTATTTAATTATCTTTCTATAGACGGGCACTTTGATATACTTTCGAAAAAAAAACCCCATTTTTCACGTTTTTTCGTCTTTTTTTTACGTTACTTGAAATTTGCATGAAAAAAATCATATATGATTAAACACTAATTTGAATATCACATGTGATATTAGTGTTAAATCATATATGATATGTGATATGATATGTATATCATATGTGATTTTACACTAATATCACATGTGATATTAAAATCACATGTGATATTATATATCATATATGATATAACACTATATTATATATGATATAACACTAATATCACATGTGATATTAAAATTAGTGTTTAATCATATTTGATATTTTAATACAAATTTCAGTAACGTAAAAAAACGAAAAAACTTAAAAAAAAACGTGAAAAATACGAAAAAAAAATTTGTCGAAAGTATATCAAAGTGCCTATCTATAGAAAGATAATTAAATGCTCGTCGCAATGATATATTTTTTTTCGCTTAACGATTAACGATTTTGTAGAAAACTAGAAGAGGGGGTTGAATAATTTACCAATTAAAAACTTTGTTTTGAAACTTATTGAAAGATCAATTGATGTTGATCTTAGATATGTTAGTGAAATATGTAATCAATATGTAAAGAGTAAATAAGGAAAGAAACAATCAAACCACACAAGTTGTTTATAGTGGTTCGGTCTACAAGGACTCTTTTTCCTTGCCTACTCCACTCCCCGAGTCTCACACTCGAGAGTTTAACTTCACTAGTCAACAAGCTCCTTTCACCGCGGAGAAACCTTTACACTTCGCACACACTATTTCCGACACTAAGCTAAATGTCGAGTTCTTTCCAAGTGTACAACCACTCCCACACACAATGTATTTTAAGGACTAAAATACTAACCACTCACACTCACAAGATTATGATGGTTTGGTACAACAATGAAGTATGATTCAACACAAGATCATACAACACCAAACAAACAAGACTTCCAACTTCTCATTGAAGCTTGAATGTGACTTGATCTTCTTTGCTACAAAAGAGATCACTAATATGATATGAAACTGAGTTAGAAAGGTTAGAGAGAAGGAATGTATGAGATTATGATAGAAAGGGATGAAAAAAATACTTGGTTTGGCTTTGCTATTTATAGCCAAAACACTCAACAAGCACCACGGACCACGGAACCCTTAAAAGGGTTCCGCCCGTGTTAAATTATGGTGCCGTCGAGGTCTGACAACAAGATCTCAAAATCTTGTCAAAGTCAACCAAATCTATGCAAGATTGTGTAAGATATGTAGAGCCTAAATCTACACAAAGAATCTAATGAAATCTTCCAATGATTTCCATGATGCATCACATGATGTCATGTGTTTGTTTTCCATTTTAGAAATATGTAAATGCATATGTAATGTTTAGTTTTTAAGAAACCAAAACATTCTAAAAACTACTATCATACATTATGGTTTAGAGTCATATCAAGATATGATTAATCACAATGTAAATGCTTGAGTGATGAAGATATTATTTGGAAAAGCTTGTTTTAATATCTATTAATCTTGACAAGCTTTAAGCTTTATAAAAATTAAATTTACTTTTGTCGTTAACAAAACTTAGGTAAAGATCAAAAATATAAATAACGTTTAATGACGATATTTGTATTAACAATCTCCCCTTTTTTTGTTGAGGACAAAACATAAATTTTATTTTTATAAAAGATGTAAAGATTGTACAAGAGTTATAAAAATATTAGTTTTAGAAATTGAAAGAAAAATGATAATGCAAGTATATGATATTGACTTTTTCAGAAAGTCAAAGTCTTCACTAGTTGAAGCATGATGTTGACTTTTTTAGAAAGTCAAAGTGTGCTGTTGACTTTTTCAGAAAGTCAAATACTACCAATGAAGCATGATGTTGACTTTTCAGAAAGTCAATGTATGTAGTTTGACTTTTTCAGAAAGTCAAATATAACCAAGTTCTATATATTTCTCCCTTTTTTTGTCTCAACAAAAAGAAGATGCGAGGCGGAATGTGTAATGAGCCCTTAGCCGTTATCTCCCCCTTGACCAATGCTCCCCCTAAATTGGGTGCCAATGGAGAGATACATGGATTGTGAAAAAACTACAAAAAAAATTGTTAATAATAATCATCATTACAAGCATTTCCAACCATCATGTAAAAAGCAACAACAATATATAAGAAACATCATTCATTAGTTAAAATTTTTCATGATTTAAAAATCATGAAAAGGGAACACAATGAAGTGTTTAGTACAATGAGAAAATAAAAAATTATCCTAGGAAAAAAATACAAAGAAAAATCCTAGAAAATAAAAAATGCTTAGAAGAACTAATATAGGACCATCCTATTGAGGTGGTGGATGAGAAAGAGCATTTAGACGCTCGAGGATGTGATTGAGGATGAACCTCATTTCCTCTT
Source organism: Chrysanthemum lavandulifolium (assembly GCA_022545495.1). Taxonomy (NCBI): domain Eukaryota; kingdom Viridiplantae; phylum Streptophyta; class Magnoliopsida; order Asterales; family Asteraceae; genus Chrysanthemum; species Chrysanthemum lavandulifolium. The sequence continues at coordinate 99,756,452 of CM040246.1, forward strand.
GGAACTCATGGACCATCACCCGGGTCCGTTTGGTTATTTGGGCGGTTTGCTCACAATTGGAGCAACCATGCCTAGGAGGGTAGTATGGTTGATGATTTTGTGGTGGTGGAATGGTGGAGGTGTTGGTGTTGGTGTTGGTGTTTGGTGTGGTGATGATGGAGGCTAGCAAAGCACTTTGCATTTGCATAGTCTCACTTAGATGAGAATCCACCATATTTGAAAATTGGTGGAGATGTTGGAATTCGGCTTGAATCTCCTCTCTTGCGGGATGATCTTCCCACATGGAGTCCTCAATGTCCTCTATGTGAAGAGACATTGATGTAGGGAGTGGTTGATCCCCATACAAAGGACCATGGATGTCTTTGTGGATGGGGTGGAAGAGAAGAGGTCTTGGCCCTAACGAGGCGTTTGGCTCAAATAATGGTCTAGGAGACTCATGAGCAATCTGCTCAATAGTACCAAATGATGGCAATGGTGGTGGATGATTGGGCCGAGGAGGCAAATCTTCCAATTCCTCCAAGAAAGGATTTGGAGAAGTGGGTGGTGTAGAAAATAACTCCAATGGGATGAGTGTTGGAGATTTTAGAGGTGATGGTGTTTTGGATGTTTGGATAGGAGCCGGTGGTGGTGAGCTTGGAGTCTTAGTTGGTGGTGGAGTAGTGATGGTAATAGGTGGTTTTGGAGATGGTGTAGGAGTAGCCAAAGTGAGGTTAGTGTCATCCCTTATGGGAGATGAGATGGTGAGTGGAGATGACTCGGAGGAAGAGCTCAAGTTGACGAAGCAACAAGGTCTTACGCTAATCCTAGAGGTTTTCTTGCAAGGTTTGGTTGATGGTGAAGTTTTTGTCATTTTGACTTAAGCTTTTGCTAGTTGATGATAAGAATTGAGAAGGTGTGAAGATGATCATGGTAAAACCTCTTAATTTATAGAAGTAAAAAAATCATGGAGAAATATGTTTGATTTGATGTTAAACCATAGAAGGGATGAGGTTCCTAATGATTTGGAAGTGGGTTAAATGCTAGTTATTTCACCCAAGTCAATCCATTCATGAAGGATGGAGTGAATTGACAAATATTTGCAATAAATGAGTTCTAATGATTATGAGATCCTAACAATCAGATTATCCACGGATTTAGGAACCAAATTTTTGGTTCCTTCCTTTATGCAAAAGGGTTCCTTGGGTGGATTTTTCAAAATTTTGAATTTTGGTGGGAAGTGGATTTTCTATATGCCTAAGTATGTTATACTAGTTCTAATATGGGTAAAAACTAGTCAATATTAACTTACAAGCAATGAATGGTAATTTGGAATGTCGAAATAAGCGAAATTCGAAAATTACGGAGGATCCACGGAACCAAAATTTTACATAGCGGAACCCTTAAAGGTGCCGCACTGGTTCGCCTGTCTGATCTGGCGTATACAAAACCATAACATACGGTACCAAATTTTGGTGCCGTCGATCCGTAGACACCGGAAAAGTTCACAGAACAGTATTTTAAGGGTCGCGGACTTTTCGGAAACCTGAAATTTTGCTCAAAACATGTGACATTAATTATTTCTAGTTAGGAAAAGTAAATAACACATGCACAAACATAATGGAGCATAGATTTTGACCAAGGGCTAACGATTTTCACATAAAAGTGAAAATGGGTAAAATTTGATAACACGCTTGTGCTATCCCCCTGCATGAGATTGTTAGCATACATCATTGTTTTAAGTTATATAATCATCCTAAAAAATAAAAACAACCAAATAGTATCATACACCAAAGTTATTGTTTTGTTCCAAACACTCCTTAAAATGACCCTCACTTGTCCAACTTCTTGTAGATCTTGTTCATCATCCTACCAAGGCACTTGAACATCCCCTTGGTTTGCTTGAATTCTGCTGATTCATTCTCAATCTCGGGAAGAGATGCATAATACTCATGAGGTGGAAGGCGAGAATTAGGAAGACCATCCTCGGAGCTATTTGATGATGATGATGATGGAGTTGGAGGTTTTGCTCTTTTGCCTTTAGTCTTAGCCACTCGCTCGTCACTCAAGGGCACAAAGATGTGAGGGATGAGCTCATAGTCAAGCTTCAACCCTTTTGGGCTTGGTGGAATTGGTGCAAAGGCTCTATAAAGACGGGTGAGAAGCATCCCGTAAGGAAGAGCAACCGATCCTTGAGTTGGAATATCAATCATTCTCCTAGAAATGTAGTAGGCTAAATTGAATGGTTGACGGGTGGACAAGTTCTAGAGCATGTGACAAAGGCAAGCATTGATATGATCCCTATTCCCTATGGTGCTAATGACGTTGGCTCTAAGTAGTTCCTCCCATTTCTTAAATTCCGGTTTTAGTTCATTGAGCTCAATTCCATATGGATCTCGTTTCACCTCCTTTCCTTTTCGGGTGACACGGGCTGTATCACCTCTTGGGTTAAATAGGCGCTCATGGATGACATCTTTATCCGCTAAAGGAGTTTGGTAGGGAAGAGAGCGGTCATTGATTGCATCAAGGATGGTGAGTGACCACTTATCCGAGTAGACACATGTCCCTCGGTTGGGAATTCCTAGCACTTGAGCAAAGTTGGTTAAAGAGATGTTGTAGTCGTGTTGATTGATCCTAAAACTAAGGCTAAACTCATCATCCTCATCAATGAAACCGGTGACACTAGCATAGAACTCTAACACAAATCTAGGACAAATAGGTTCATCGATGTCAAGGAGACAATCGAATTGAATAGCGGCTAGTTCTTGACGAAGATTGGTATTGTCGACGGAGGAGGAGTGAATGGTTCTACCCTCATGGAAGTACCTTGTTTCTAGACTCTTAAAGATTTCGACTTGTTCTTTGGTGAGGCCCTTGGTTTTGTGATGTTTGGGAATGTAGTTAAGGGTATCCTTGTGATCATAGAATTTTGCGGCTACCATGGTTATTCCTATGAGCAAGAATTCACATGTTAAAAGTGAGAATAAACTTAGCGTTTTGGTTCTAGTGTGTGCCTATATGAAAACGATTTGGAGTTGCGGTTATCTCGACTCATTTTATGCACAAAAAGGTTTTAGTGGGGTGTTTGGCAAACGGCATGAGATAACCCAAACGCTCTTAATTCAATGTGGCTTCATTTGAATATACCCGGGAATGCATATTAGTTATGCAATACCTTTAGTATTCAAGAGCATGCAAGTGATGAAATTTTAACGTTTCTATTTGTATTAACAATGAAAAATTATTTTCCTACAAGTGAGAAGCCTTTTAAATTTTTTTGACATGGTTTGGTTATTTGAATAAATCCTTATAGTTATTATCTTTTGATTAGTGGTAAACATGATTTGTTTATGCAATATGACAATGTAGTACCTAATTTCAGTTACTAGTTATGCAATTTGCCAATTGAATCCATGTTTTGTACAAAAGTATACATAAACCCCATGTAATGATTTTGTGCACAAATTAGAATCCTAAACTCATATTTAAGAGATAAAATGTAGTTAGGATACTTACAATGATGTTATCTCCAGTGATTAGTGGGTGAGAAGATGTCAACAATGAGTTAGGTCTAAAGTTTACACGTTTTGGTTAAGTGGGTTGTGAGGAAGAAGATGTTTTGTAGGTAGCATTTTTGCCACTGATGTCACCACGGACCAGAAGGCACCATAAAAATGGTTCCGCCTTTGTTGTCGTTTGGTGTCGTGGGTACAGTAGCAGGTTCAAAACAAATTTGTTTTGTTTTGTTTGTTCTAAGTTTTAGGCTAAGTTTTACCTACATGTTTGGTTCCATTAACCCTAAACCAAGTCTAAGAAGATTAAATAGTTCTCGTTTGAGAGGCTTGGTTAGAATGTCGGCAATGTTATCTTCGGAGGATACTTTCTCAATTGAGATGTTTCCTTTTTGAACATTGTCGCGAAGAAAGTGATGACGGATTTCAATATGCTTCGTACGAGCATGTTGGACGGGATTTTTGCTGAGATCGATAGCTCCTTTGTTGTCGCAAAATATAACGATATCTTTGAGATGAATTCCGTAATCCACGAGAGCTTGCTTCATCCAAAGAGCTTGTTGACATGCTTTTCCAGCTGAGACGTACTCGGCTTCAGTAGTTGAGATGGCTAAAGCCGTTTGCTTCTTTGCAAACCATGAGGTGAGACAATGTCCAACAAAAGTGCAAATACCACTTGTACTTTTTCTATCGACGTAATCACCGGCATGATCCGAGTTGGCATACACTATAGTTTCTACACCCGTTCCTTTGGGATACCATAATCCTAAACATGTCGCTCCCTTAATGTATCTAAATATCCTTTTCAATGCTTCTAAGTGTGATGCCTTTAGATTTTCTTGAAAGCGAGCACATAGACAAACACTAAACATAATGTCGGGTCTACTAGCCGTGAGATAGAGTAAGCTACCGATCATTCCTCTATATTTAGTGTTATCTACCGATTCACCTTCCTCATCCTTGGTGAGTTTAGTGTCCGAAGACATGGGTGTCTTAGTTGGTTTTGAATCTTCAAGACCAAATTTTTTAAGCATATCTTTTATATATTTAGATTGGTTAAAGAATATGCCATCTTCTAGTTGTTTAATTTGGAGTCCTAGAAAGAAGTTTAATTCACCCATCATACTCATCTCAAACTCATCGTGCATGATTTTAGAGAAATCATCACATAGCTCTTGACAAGTTGATCCGAATATGATGTCATCAACATATATTTGAACAATGATAATGTGTGACCCCTTTTTCTTGGTAAAAAGAGTATTATCTACTAATCCCATGGTGTATTTGTTTTCAACAAGAAAAGTCTTAAGTCTATCGTACCAAGCTTTTGGTGCTTGCTTAAGACCGTATAATGCTTTCTTGAGTTTGAAGACATGATGTGGTTTCTCAAAGTTGGTAAAACCGGGAGGTTGAGCAACATATACTTCTTCGTTAATAAACCCATTAAGAAACGCACTCTTAACATCCATTTGAAATAATTTAAAATCATAAGCACATGCATATGCAAGTAAGATTCTAATAGACTCGAGCCTAGTTACCGGAGCATAAGTTTCATCATAATCAATCCCTTCTTGTTGATTATAGCCTTGTGCGACAAGCCTAGCTTTGTTTCTAGACACAACACCATTTCATCCATTTTATTTCGAAAAACCCATTTCGTTCCAATTATAGTTTGATCATTAGGTTTTGGAACTAATTTCCAAGCATCATTTCTAACGAATTGGTTTAACTCTTCTTGCATAGCAATTACCCAAGATTCATCTTTTATTGCTTCATTTATGTTTTTCGGTTCGATGGTAGACACAAAACAAAAATGGTTACTTTGATTTTGGGCTTGTGATCTTAAGGTTCTTTGATTTAGTTGTCCTATGGCTTTTTCTAAAGGATGAATTTTGGATTCTTTGATGTTTATAATCTCATTATTTAATGGTTCATCTTCCTTGTCATTTTCAATTATTTCTTGACTTTCTACAAGTTGACTTTCAACTAAGTCATCATCTACCAAAGGTGATGTCTTAGAGGGAGGTGGACTTTCGTCGAATGTTATGTTCAACGATTCCTCGACTCTCATTGTTTCTTTGTTTAAGACAATGTAAGCTTTACTAGTTTGAGAATATCCAAGAAATACACCTTCATAAGACTTTGGGTCAAACTTGGTGAGATAATCTTTAGTATTAAGAATGAAACATTTACATCCAAAAACTTTAAAATATCCTAAAGTTGGCTTTTTACCTTTGTAAAGCTCATATGGTGTTTTGTTTAATAAATGACGTATTAAGACTCTATTTAAAATATGTGTAGAAGTGTCAACGGCGTTACACCAAAACTTTTGAGAATGTTTTGTTCATTAAGCATTGTTCTACTCATTTCTTGAATTGTTCTATTTTTGCGTTCTACGACACCATTTGATTGAGGTGTTCGAGGAGCCGAAAAGTTATGTGTTATACCATTTGTATCACAAAAATTTCCAAATTGTGTTTCATTGTCAAATTCACGACCATGATCCGTTCGGATCGACACAATTTTAACACCTAGTTGATTTTGAATTTTCTTGCTAAGAATTTCAAATTTATCAAAAGCTTCATTTTGGTTTTCAAAACAACGTCCAAGTAAACCTTGAGTAATCATCTACTATGACCAAAGTGTATAAGTTGCCTCCATAGCTTCTTATAGCGGATGGACCAAACAAGTCCATATGAAAAAGTTCTAGACACTTAGATGTGGACACCATATTTTTAGACTTATGACTACTATGGGTTTGTTTACCAATTTTGCAAGCGTCGCAAAAGTGTTGGTCATATTTAAGTTTTGGTAAATTCCTAACTAGCTCTTTTGAAGATAGGTTTTGTATAAGTCTCATATTATGTCACACCCCCAAATTACCTGTTTTGCAACGGAATGGAATACTTGGGGATGACTGTCATAGCATCAAAGTTACAGTTATATCGAACGACCTAAAGTGTCGTTTTGAAAATATCGTTAGATTAAGTAAAATAATCAGAGTTTACAAAACATAGGTCCCAAAAGATTTCCAATGTACCAAAATGAGTTTGTTACAATCAAACGATAGTTAAGTGCATAAAATATATGTGAGACGCGTCGACATCACGACTCTATGATAAATCCACATGCATGCCATGAAGTGAATGCCTTAGATACCTGAGATAAAACATGCTAAAAAGTGTCAACACAATGGTTGAGTGAGTTAATAGAGTTTGCTTAACATGTAAAGCTTTTAAAGAACGTTCATGCAGCAAAGGCAAAGTTTTTGGTCATTTAGAATAGTCCACAAAGGAAAGGCATTGTAAATCCACTCAGTTCCAAGTTCCGCCCATACAAAACTTGCAACCTGTGTGTTCACAACCCACCGCCAAAAGTAGTATGTCTAGAAGTCAAGTACACGTTATCATAATAGTTCACAAAGCAAAGGCATTGTAAATCCACTCAGTTCCAAGTTCCGCCCATACAAAACTTGCAACCTGTGTGTTCACAACCCATTGCACAAAATATAGTGTGTATAGTGGTCAAGTATACGCTGTCATAATAGTTCACAATATAGCACCACGTATATAATAATGTATGCCAGGCAAAGCCCCTAGAATAAATAATATGCGTCCCGTAACATAGTGGACGAGAGGTTGGCCGACCTCTAATAGCGCTATCCATACTACCTACTGATAGGAGACTAACAATGCGAATGTACGAACGGTACATCATACAACTATTATATACAATTAAGAACACTCCGAACATGGGATAATTTGCACGCTCCACCAATAAGGCGAGACTTTAGGTCAAGAACGCTATGTAACATGGGGAGACGTAATATAAAGTGTGTACGGTTCATTAATACAAATCATAAGTTCATAATTAAGTTCAAGTGTTCCATTCAAAAGTTCGTAATTAAGTTCAAGAGTTTAAGTCGAGTTCAAAAGTTCAAAACAGTTAAAGAGCTCAAAATATATCAAAAGGTTCAAAATAGTCAAAGGGTTCAAAATCAAGTCAAACAAGTTCAAAATATATCAAAAGGGTCCTTTACAAGTTAAAAGAGTTCAACTACATGTCAAAAGGTTCAACTCAAGTTCAAAGTGTTCAAATATATGTGAAAATGTCCAAATCAATTTATAAGAGTTCAAATATATATGTTGAAGGGTTCAAAATCAAGGAAAGTGGTTCGAATAATAGTGTTCATAAAATAGTAATCAATTTAGTTCGGGCATAATCTACTTACAAGCATAAAGAGTGAAACAAAAGATTAACAAGTTCATGATAGTTCAAACAATATAGTTTAAGTTTAGATTCAACATATAGTTCGCAAATAATCGAAATTGAAATTTAAAATAGTTGAGCATGTATCTCCCCCAAGGAGTTTGTAAAAATGATTAAACGAGTAAAAGTGGGGCTACGAACTCACCTGATGCAATGATTATGAAGACAAAAGTGGATACACTGAAATGAGGTGCAATCTCTATCTGCAACCTAATATGAATGATATGTTCTAATGTAAGTTATGAAACAATGTCGTGCATGCAAACTCATATGATATCCATACCACTTGTACATTTGAAAATAAAGTTTATCGTCAAAATATACGTTTATGACATCTCGTCAGGTTGTAAAATACTTTACAAGTACTTACGTTGAAACGACATCCTACAATAGTTGCTTAGTGATTTATCAAGAAATTATAGTTTATGAGTAGTTTTCGGAAAAGTTTGAGAGATTGTATATTACTCGTTACAACTTCGTTTGACGAACGGTTGAACATTTTGGAAAATAGGTCAGGCGAACTCACTTTTACTTAAAGACATTATTTTCTCAAAAGTACTCTATCGATAGGAAAAACGGATTCAAACATGGTCACTTGCGATAACCATTTTGGCCTAATAGAAATATATAAGTGTTAATATTTGTGAAAAATAATAGTTACGATAGCCACAATTAAAACGCTTGTAACTTAGTCGATATAGCTCGGTTTTCTACGTTTTATATATCCTCGGAATCGTGGTAGTATGTACTAATATATTTTTGATAAATCGACTCATTTAGATAAGGTTTAAAACTCATTTTTGCCCCTTAAATAACCCTTGAAAGCAAGTATAATTTCAGAAATTTAGTTTTCGTCGTTAAACTTGAAAATAGCATAACTTCTTCGTTATAAATCCGTTTTAACCCGTTCAAGCGACCACGGTTTCGTTTTAAAGTATATTTTCTGAATATCTAGCCCAAAAAATCCATGACCTGTCGAAATTTCCAGATTTTACAAAAACGATCAGACCTCAATCTTAAGTTGTCGAAAATAATTTTTCTTGCGTAATACTTGTTTCAATCACTTCAAATCAACACCAAATCTATTCTAAACCTACCATACACCTTCTTAAGGTGTCATGGATTCCTAAACATCATCAACAATGATATGTTTCAAGGGGTTAATTATAGGATGATTAAAACTCAAAATAGGTACTAAAAACAAATAAAAGTGGTATAAATACATATGATACTTGCATGTTTTTGTACTAGAATGATAAAATAGAACAGATAGAAGTATGAAAGATTAGAAAAATCATTAGAAGCTTACTTGTGATGATTGTGAGGATTGATGATAGAAAACTTACTTAATCTTCAATATTATAACTTTAAACCTTTAATGGATCACTATTAACCATATGTAACTCTTGATCTTGAAAAAAAATATGGATTCTTCTTGTGTTCTATGTTTGGCCGGCCACCAAGGAGAAGAAAGGAGAGAGTTTGATTTGTTTCACCTTTGCAAATGTGTTTCTATGTGTTTAAAGAAAATAAATATCTTGTATATTATCCAAAGCCTAGTCATAGAAGTTAATAAGTGTACATTTAATCTAGATATTTATGAAAAGTTGGTGACTAGGGGGGGGGAGGTCGACCAAGGGTAAATGGGTAAAAGATTTGATGAGTTTTGTGAATTAATTGCATTTAAGTGTAAGTATTATGTATATTAAGTAAATATAATTAGGTATTTAATGTAGCGTTAACTAGAAATCGATTTTAACGGAACAAAATAAAATATATCGAAGTCATAAAAGTTGTAAAAATACATTTCTCGCAAGAATTGAGTGAATAAATAATTATCGATTAGAATTTTCGAAAACCGTCGTAAATATATATATATATATATATATATATATATATATATATATATATATATATATATATATATATATATATATATATATATATATATATATATATATATATATAACAATTTATATACAAATTAAATTTAAAACATCGGGTAAACTAATAATATAATTTTTATAGTCTTAAAATGAGTATAAAAATATATTAGGACAATTTTTGGAAGTGTCGGATCAATTGTTCAAAATAAATGATCGCACGTTAGCGTTTATTTAATAGGAAAATATACGTTAATGAAATATGCAAACCCATGCATGAACTAATATGCAGATAATGGTCGTAAATATAAATTTTTCTCCGGGGATGAATAGTGTTTTGTGAATAGTAAAATTTTGAAATATCTTCTCAAAATATCAACTCGACTTAAAAAACGATGAATAGTAAAATGATAAATAGTAACCGATGAATAGTAAATTCCTGAGATGAATAGTAAATTTGAAAAATGACCGGAAATTGAGTATTGTGACATATTAGCGTGACCTAAGCGTCTATGCCAAAGAGTTGAGCTATCATCTAATGTTGTTAGACAAAGTTTGTCATTAGATGTTTTATCTATTTTCATAACGTATATGTTATTTTTCCTAACTCCTTTAGCTATGGTGATACCATCTTTTAGTATTTTACTACCATTTTCATCAAATAGTACTTTATACTTTTTATCACATAATTGGCTAATACTAAGTAGATTAAATCCTAACCTATCCACATAAGCAACATTTTCAATGGTTAGGGAGTTATGAGCGATCGTACCTTTGCCAATGATTTTGCTTTTGAGATTGCTACCAAAAGTGACATTACGTCCGTCATACTCTTGGTATGATGAGAAGAGACTTTTGTTGCCCGTCATGTGTCGTGAGCATCCACTATCTTTTATCCACTCATCAGGTTCTAATCCAACTTTCAAGCATACCTAAGAAGAAAATAACTCAAGCGTTTGGTCCCCAATATCTCATGGGTCCGTTTGGGTTAAACATACCATTTATTTGATTCATGTATGGAAACGATGGGTAAGGGTTCCATGACATGTAATCCGGAGTTTGATATGGTCTAGGAAGTTTTAATTCCAACCGTTATGTTGATAGTTGGGTTGTACGTTGTGGTTGCTCTTAGGAAAGGCGTTTGGCAAAAAGTGTTTTATGTCGTTGTTGAGTAGTTTTTTATCTAAATTCATTTTAGCAAGTCCTACTCTCGATGTAACATCGGTTTTAGTTTAACAATATCCTTGGTTTTCTTTTACTTTGACAAATTAGATTCGGTCCGTATCACAAACATTTTGTCTCTTTGAAGTTCCCACGGCACCATTTTTACAACGGACGGATCCCTTATTTTGGGTCCGTCGTCGTCCGTCATACCGCAGCAGCTTTGATGCTTGTTTGTCTTTTTCGGCCGCTTTGTTTTGAATCTTTGGAATTACTACCTCATTAAATCCTAGCCCATTCATGACGGTGTTTTTGAATTCTAACTATTTCATCGGCACAAGCGATGTTTTTGTTAAACCTTTTAAATTTAGAATTATGTTCGATTAGAACATCTTGTGTGAGCTTTAGTTTTTCTATTTCAAGATTAAGCTCTTAACATGATTTACAATCATCGTCATTTGCTTTTCCCTTTTCTAATCGTTTTTCCTTTTCTTTTAACTCATAGACTTCATTTTTTAAAAATTCCTTTTTAGTCTTTAAAAATTTATTTATAGTTATGATTTTTAGACTTAGCTCACACAATTGATTATATTGTTTTTGCAAAGTGTCATCATCAATAGAAGAATAAGATGAGTCGGAATGTACCTCATTTGACTCATGTGCCATTAGAGCGATTTCCTCATTGCTTGATTCTTCATCATTTTCACTATCACTCCAAGCACCACTTACAAAAGCTCGTTGAGTTTTGCTTTTAGGTGGCTTGGGACAATCTCCTATTAGATGACTTGCATCACCGCATCTAAAGCACTTTCTTTCACCTTTACCCTTTTTGTTATCCCGATCTTTTCGGAATGGCTTCTTTTCTTCTCGAGGTTGTCTCACAAACCTTCCTCTTCTTCTAAAGAACTTTTTAAAATCTCTAATGACCATGGCATACTCTTCATCTTCACTACCGGAGCAAGATTCGTCATCATCACTTGATTCCGTTCTTGCTTTTTAGAGCAACGGATTTGATTTTCTCTCTTTTCCTTTGATGATTTCGAATCTTTCTCCATCACCATTTCGTGTACTTTGAGATTTTCGATTAGCTCGTCTAGTGACATTTTTAGAGATCTTTTGATTCTTCAATGGCCGTCACTTTAGCTCTCCACTCGGATGGAGTCTTTGTAAGAAATTTCTCGACAAAGTTCTTACTACGAAAAGATTCATCAAGTGCTTTAAGTGATGTAATAATAGTATTAAAGCGAGCAAACCCACAATCAATGGTTTCATCTTCAGGGATAACAAATTGTTCATATTGTTGAACAAGAAGATCAATTTTGTTATCCTTGACTTGTGAATTTCCTTGATGTGTAACAATCAAAGATTCCCAAATATCTTTGGCGGTTTCGCACATAAAAATTCTTTCATATTCTTTTCTAGGCAAAACATTATAAAGCATCATTTTAGCTTCATTATTTTTAGCAATTAATTTTTTTTGTTCATCAACAGAAATATCTTTTGTTGCAGAACTAAAATCCCCTTTAACAATAACAAACCAAATATCTATATCTTTTGATTTTACATATGTTTCAAAACGGTTTTTCCAATAGATAAATCCATTGGTTTCAAAGAGTGGTGGTCTTTGCATAGATTGTCTTTCTTTAAAGTTTTCAGAATCCATGGATCGTTTCAAGTTTATAAAATACAATATATTTTAGAAATCCTTGAGCAACGAGGCACTGGTACCAATTGTAGAAAACTAGAATGAGGGTTGAATAGTTTACCAATTAAAATATTTGTTTTGAAACTTATTGAAAGATCAATTGATGTTGATCTTAGATATGTTAGTGAAATATGTAATCAATATGTAAAGAGTAAATAAGGAAAGAAACAATCAAACCACACAAGTTGTTTATAGTGGTTCGGTCTACAAGGACTCTTTTTCCTTACCCTACTCCACTCCCAGAGTCTCACACTCGAGATTTTAACTTCACTAGTCAACAAGCTCCTTTCACCGGCGGAGAAACCTTTACACTTCGCTTACACACTATTTCCGACACTAAGCTAAATGTCAAGTTCTTTCCAAGGGTACAACCACTCCTACACATAATGTATTTTAAGTACTAAAATACTAACCACTCACACTCACAAGATTATGATGGTTTGGTACAACAATGAAGTATGATTCAACACAAGATCATACAACACCAAACAAACAAGACTTCCATCTTCTCGTTGAAGGTTGAATGTGACTTGATCTTCTTTGCTACAAAAGAGATCACTAATATGATATGAAACTGAGTTAGAAATGTTAGAGAGAAGGAATGTATGAGAGTATGATAGAAAGAGATGAAAAACTACTTGGTTTGGCTTTGCTATTTATAGCAAAACACTCAGCAAGCACTACGGACCACAGAACCCTTAAAAGGGTTCCGCCCGTGTTAAATTATGGTGCCGCCGTGGTCTGACAGCAAGATCTCAAAATCTTGTCAAAGTCAACAATATCTATGCAAGATTGTGTAAGATATGTAGAGCCTAAATCTACACAAAGAATCTAATGAAATCTTCCAATGATTTCCATGATGCATCACATGATGTCATGTGTTTGTTTTTCCATTTTTAGAAATATGTAAATGCATATGTAATGTTTAGTTTTTTAAGAAAACAAAACATTCTAAAAATTACTATCATACATTATGGTTTAGAGTCATATCAAGATATGATTAATCACAATGTAAATGCTTGAGTGATGAAGATACTATTTGGAAAAGCTTGTTTTAATATCTATTAATCTTGACAAGCTTTAAGCTTTATAAAAATTAAATTTACTTTTGTCGTTAACAAAACTTAGGTAAAGATAAAAAATATAAATAACGTTTAATGATGATATTTGTATTAACAGGTTTGAAAGTTATTAATATTTGAAAAAAGATAATGAAAATGGGTTTTTTAAATTGTTGAGATTAATCTCATCCATTAGATCAAATAAAAATGAATAGTAGAGATTGATCTTTTGGTATGTAAATAATCTTTTATCCTTAAATGATTTTAAATCTAATATGATAATCAAAGTTACAACTTCTAGGTTATGATAACGATTATTTAACTACTTGGATATTTTGAAGACTAAGGGTGCGTTTGGTTCGCATAATGTTTTTGAAGGAATTGTAATCTTTGGAAGGAATTGTAATTTGAATGAATTGTAATTCAAAGAATTGGAATGTGTTAGAATTGTAATGTGTTGGAATTGTAATTGATGAAATCTGTCATTATGTTTGGTTGACTTGCAACGTAATGTAAGTTGCACTTAATATATTTATATGCTTTTAACAAACCTCATTTGAAAATAAATAAAGAATTAATTCATCACATGTATGAAGCAACATGCAAAACAAGTCTACGAGAAATTAGACAATATAATTTTACAAGTTCTTTGGTCAACTCTAGTTGTCAATCTCAAACACTAATATAAGTAACACAAATTGAACATTTGCTATTTGCTATAAGGATATCAAAAGCCAATATCTTCCATGGAAGCTAGCTTAAACATGGGAAAACCAATGTTCAGTTTTTTTGATGTTAAAGAAGAAGAAACAAAAAACAAGAATACCGTTCATCTTAATGATGATCAAGTCCTTGTATTGAAGACCTCATCCCAGGTGCTGTTTCAAAACTTGAATTACGTTTTTTTTTTTTTTTTTTCTGGCAAATCTGTTGATAGCTGTGATCCACGCGTGTTTGTGAGATTGGGGTGTTGTCAAGGTTTTGTTTTTGTTTAACATATCGTGTTTTATATATGTTAAGCAGGCTATGACGAGTGACAAGAACGATGTCAGTACTTCTTTGTTTAAAGGAGAAGATCCAGCCGACCATTATAAGCAGGTACACAAATAAAGAATGATCCAATTTTGAATATGTGAACATGTGTAGAAATCTAGCAAGTAGAATATATATACTGTCTTATACGTTGAGAACATGTATCGTAGTTGATGTGCTGTATGGTTTTGTATGAAAACCTAGCAACATGTTTCCAATGAATGTATCTTGACACCATTGATCTAACATATTATCAGCAGATGAGCTTCTCAAGTGGTCGGATATGACTTTCTTCTGGTTATCCTGGTTTCATATATAAATCCACTACAATAAATTACTACAGTCAGAAAGTTTATAAAGGGGTTGGTGGGGGTGAGGGGATAATTTTTACTTTTTTATGGAAAAACTTCTTTAATTATTTTATGATTTCGTTGAAATAAACTATTCCTAGTTATTAAAATTGAGGGATAAAGGAACCGCACCTACTATTCGCTCCCTAAATAAAGAAAGACATCGAGCAATCTGGTTTAGATAGATGGGAATCCTAATTAAACTAGATAGCACATCTAGAATTTTTCAAGATGTAACCCAAAGAGATTATCAACTTGAGTTGAAGATAGTCCACTAAGCAATTGAACTACACTAATTAACCTTAGATTCCTAATATGAACATGTTGGTTTTGTCCTTCACCTCTCGTCTCAAATCTTACTATTGACAAATAACCATGTCTTTGTATGCATGATATTCAGGATGATCTTGTTTCATCAGCTAAAGCTGAGATGGGTCAAGTTAGACAAGAGAACCGAACATTAAAGCAAAAATTATCAAGGGTCTTGAAGGAGTACAAGTCGTTGCAAATGCACTTTAACGACTTTTTCCAGCAAGAAGTTCCTAAAAGTTCCGAAAGTCTGGCTCCTGATCAGGAAACTAATGGAGCTGAATTCATTTCTCTAAGCCTTGGAACACTTTCAAATTGTAAACCAAAAAGCGACGATGTTCCAAAAAAGGTGAATTGCTTCAGCAAAAGCAAAGACGACAGTGGTGGTGATCAAGAACTCAAACTAGGGTTGGGGTGCAAATTCGACCTAACTCCAAAGAAAGTTGTAATCAACGACGTAAAGAAAGATGAAATAGCACAAAGCTTGGAACCACTCGTGCATAACCCCAAGACTGAAAGAAGTGAGGATAATGATCTTTTGGATCAGATCCCATTAAAGAAAGCCAGAGTTTCTGTTAAGGTTATATGTGACACGCAAACGGTAATATTCATTTCAAGAAACATACATTCATGTGTTTCATGTCATCTTTATGTATGCAAATGATCCTTGTTAAGAAATAAACATAGAAAGATACTGAATTTTGGTGAATTATTATACAGATGAATGACGGATGTCAATGGAGGAAATACGGACAGAAAATAGCGAAAGGAAATCCATGCCCTCGAGCATATTACCGATGCACAGTGTCATCATCTTGCCCAGTCAGAAAACATGTAAATTCATCTTCCTGGCAGCTATTTTCTTTGAACAATTTAAAATAACTTCATACTATTTGACTTGATATGAATCTTACATCACAAGTTATTAAATTTCAACCTTTTTAATTCCACTTGTATGTGTAAGAAAAGGCTGAAAAGTCTATTGGCTTAAATGTGAAGGAAAAGGTGCATACAACTTTTTTTCTATTTTTCTGAATTTATTATTTTTTCTAACATATTTTCAAACAATTATTCAGGTGCAAAGATGTGCTGAGGACAGGTCTGTGCTAATCACCACCTATGAAGGAACTCACAACCACCCACTTTCAGCATCAGCAACGGCAATGGCTTCAACCACTTCAGCCGCCGCCTCAATGTTAAAATCAACCTCCTCAACCTCACAACCAGGTCTCACCACGACTGCTCCCTCCTCCACGACCACAGCCTCAGCAACCACCTTCTCTAGCCACCATGGCATTACTAATTACAGCCCAAGGGCTCCACAATATCCATTTTATCTACCCAACACAACAATCTCCACATACCAATCACACCCAACTATCACTCTAGATCTCACATCAAGTCCTCATTTCAACAGATCAAACTCGTCAAACTTCTCAATGACCGCGCCACGATATTCTTCTTCTACATGCCTTAATTTCTCTTCTCCGTCCTCTTCTTCTTCTTCGTCCATTGAGTCAAATTTCAAAAACCCGAATCCGTTTTCATATCTTGGAAGACAAATGCTAAATGAGCCGTTTCATCCCACACCATCACTTGATAGTTTCAAGAAAAATTCTACTTCTGCTTCACAACAGCATTCACCAGATACAGTTGCAGCTGCTACTAAAGCTCTAACGTCAAATCCATCTTTCCGATCAGCATTGGCAGTGCAAATTACATCACTCGTCAGAAATGCCGGTGGTGGGGCCAGTATATGATGAAAACTTAACCTGTTCCTAGTAATTAACTTTAAAGTGAACACAGTTTTGTTTCCACTGTATTCCACTTCTGTTTTTTATTTTTAATTATATATATCAAGAACATATATATATATCATAACAAGCCTATCATAATGTACAAGGTAAACTGTTGGTGTATATAGGAAAACTCGATCAGTGTAAAGTATTACTCATGGATTGCAACTATGAACAACAATAAATATGAAACCTTATTCAGATATAAGAACACAATTTATTCATTGATAAAATGAACGACAGTTCAAAGTATAAAAACTGATCAATGAGATTACTACTAACCTTCGTATCAAAATATTATGTCTTCATCTTTCAGTTGAGCTCCAGATAAAAAAGGGGCCCCTTTTCTTGAAACATCACTGCCATAGTCCAACTTTTTAACAGCTTGTTCCTGCTTTTCGATCTCTCTCTTTTTGTACCCTTGTATCTTCTTTAGTCGAAAAAAATCCTCCCTTTCCAGCTCATCTAACTCGCCCTTAATATAAGTGACGGTGTTCTCCAATCTCGGCTTCACAACACTCTCCAAGGCATTGACTCTGCGATTAGTGGTCTTGATCGCCCCATCAAGTGTCAGAAATGATGTTTGGAGAGACGCAAGATCAACAAGAACCTCAACGGCTTTCAGATAGGCTGAACGACATCCTTGTACCTGCTGACCTCCTCTAGCTAGTCCAGTCAAGTCATTCTTAGTCGTCTCACCTTCTGTGAAAAAATCAAACTTTGGCAGTTTCACGCCAGCAATGTTCTCTTGGCGTGAACGGACTCTAACAGAAGCACTTTGAACATTTTCAAGGACAACATGTTTGATGTTTTCTCCCCCAACGTATTTGGCTTCAGTTAGTGCAAAGGAAGATGATTTCATGACTGTTCCCATTGATTCTTTTGTTGAAA
This sequence comes from Chrysanthemum lavandulifolium, assembly GCA_022545495.1. NCBI lineage: Eukaryota > Viridiplantae > Streptophyta > Magnoliopsida > Asterales > Asteraceae > Chrysanthemum > Chrysanthemum lavandulifolium. Next base: position 99,774,397 of record CM040246.1, read on the forward strand.
CAATCTTTTTGAGAATTTGACGGAATTGCACAGTCAGAGCATCACTTTTCTTCTTTAAAAGAGCATGACCTCTTGTGGCACCAGTAAGGCGAGCTTTCACAACTGCAAGCATTGTAACAGTTGGAACAACATTTAAACGCTGGCTTTGGCCCGCCATTCTGACAAATATATAAACCTGGAAAGTAGATAAAAAGGTGCAAATTTAGGATACAATATAATAATTATTATAACAATAGCATACGATGATTGCTTTGTTTCAAAACGAAAGACAGAAAGAAAAGCGTTTATCATCTTAAGAGGACAACATTTCTTGTGTTTTCATACTGAAACCATGGACTATATATACAGTAACATTGGTGATTAACCAATCTCCAGGATCATGCATGATGATGATTGTGGTTAAAAAACATATGGGAACATATATCATGTTGTAGAGTCTTATATTTTTCACTAAAACTACGAAAAACATGCAAACTTTAGTAATTAAAACGGCTTATTTCTCTCTAAAAATACACATGATCATATTGTTTTTCCTTTCAAACTGCCTATCCGTGTTTATAAAAATCCAATATAAACAAATGGAACCAAAGCATTTAAAACTGACAAAAACATTTACTTCTACCAATATAAAATGCATAATATAAATTTAAGCTTCGATAGTATGAAATGGATCGTGTGTGGAATCGATTTGAGCGTTAGCATTTATATTGCATATGAAATTCTGATAACAACTCATGAAATGGATCGATCTAATAAGGGCCTAAAAAACAACCTGAAGATGTGAGAATCTGCAAAATGTAGGATAAGTTGTTGAAGAAATTTCGCCAATAAAAGGATATCAAATAGAACAATTAGTGATCCGAAACATTTTTGGATCATATAATCATCGTAGTGAGCGACTTTTGTGTGTTCTGCGATCGTAGATAGAGAAACATGGAATGTAACAAACTTCTCGAGAAAGGGAAATTTTTTAAACGAGTATGCTTTGAAATTTTATAGTTTTCCTAAAATTTTATCTATCTATATTACACATGAGTAAGGATAAAATGAGAAGGAAAATTAAAATGAGAAGGGTGAGAAAAACCAGCCGCACATTTCAGATGCACCTAAAAAAATAGATGCATCTCCCCTTAAATTTCTTTTCACCATTTGAAATGTGTGGTTTAAATTTCTTCCTATTCTTCTTAATCTTACTAGATCTCTTCCCACATACATATAATAGAAACACGGTTTGAAAGTCAAAGGTGAGAAAAATGTATTGTGTAATTAATACTCTAGTTAAAACACTTCATTACTTCAAAGTACAATAATTTATTCACATTGTACAACCAATTAAAAGCATATCTACCAAATTAAAAACAACCAATTAAAACACCCCTTCATAAAAAGTACAATAAAATTTTCACAATGTACAATTTAAAAAAGCTACAACATAATTTTGAATATAAAATAATTAAACACTAATTAATGTTATTTTTAAAATACCCTAAAAGAAAAAGTACATGTTATTATACACATTATACAAATTAATAAAACACACAAAGTTTCATACAAGCTAACAAGATGGTACATATAGTTTTGAAAATCGAACCGGACCAACGGGTTCAACCGAAAACCGGTGTCGCCACCGGTTCGGCTAACGAATAACAACCATCCGAAAACGAACTAGAGAGGACCCGCTGAAACCGATCAAACCGGTGAATCGGTCTCATCGAGATCTATTTCTCGGTTAATCGTCACAGTACCCCGCCGCAACGTACGGGTACCCTGCTATACTATATATAAAGGAAAATCCAAAAAGTAAAAAGTGAAAATTTGAAACTATTAATACATATCGAAAACCGGGTTGCCCGGGACGCTTCAAACCCGGTGGGTTGACCCAGTTTAATTTGAACCGTTTTGACCCAACCTGTCGGGTTAACTCGGTTTAAATCGACCATTTTTTCGATGGGAACGGTTCAATCGGTTGAACAACCCGGGTCGAACCGGGTTTCAAAATATTAGGTTTAATCCCCAAATCTTCAAACTTTTATTATTTTTTGTTTAAAACCCATAAACTTTTTTTTAACACAAAACGATCTGTCGCTATCTAAATAAATTATATATATAAGTTTTTCTTCAAAACGATTATAATATTTTACAATTAAGAGAATGTGCCTGTTAGTGCACATTTAATTTTTCAATAGGCCAAATCTTTTACAAAATAGCCAAAATTAGTTTTTATTTTATTTTATTTTATTTTTATTTTATTTTATTTGGCTAATTACATTCATGCTAATTTTGGTACTTGCGTTCTTTTTAACAACGACACCATTAATCCCATCTTTGTTAGTTTTTACACGACAAGTAACGTGTGTTGTTAGTTTTTATCTCATAACTGATGTAATGTTTACTTTCATTTTCATTAAATGTTTTTATATGTTGTTTGATAGATATTAAGTATTTTGTCTAGACTTTAGTTATCGTATAGTACAACCGTTTGCAATTGCATTTTCATCGGTTCACGTTATATTTTAAACGTTACACAAAACACTCACCACAATATCACAAATCATTAATTATCTGACGCTAGAAACCGCTGCCGCTAGGCGCGGGTACTCGCCTAGTACTATATATAAAGAGTGTATGATCAAACCTAGAAAATTGAAATTTTAAAATTCGGTGAGAGAAATGCATAATATAATTAATATTTTTATTAAAATACCTCATTAGTTAAAAGTACAATAATTTATTCACATTGTACAACCAATTAAAAGCATAGATACCAAATTAAAACAACCAATTAAAACACCCTTATTAAAAAGTACAATAAAAACTTTACAATTTACAATTTAAACAAGCTACAACATAATCCAAAATATAAAATAATTAAACACACTAATAAATGTTATTTTTAAAACACCCTAAAATAAAAAGTACACGTTATTATACACATTATACAAATTAATAAAACACACAAAGCTTCATTCAAGCTAACAAGTTGATGGTATATATAGTTTTGAAAACCGGACTGAACCAAAGGGTTCAATCAGGAACCGGTGTCGCCACCGGTTCGGCTAACCAATAAAACCCATCCGAAAACGAACCAGAGAGGACACGGTGAAACATATACAAACTGATGGAATTAGGTCTCATCGAAATCTATTTATCCGGTTAATCGTCACAGGGTACCCGCCGCCGAAACGTGCTGGTACCCTGCTATACTATATATAAAGGAAAAACCAAAAAGTAAAAAGTGAAAAGTTGAAACTAAAAGAAGAAATGTTGAAAACAAATATTTCAAAAGGAAACTATTAATACACATCGAAAACCGGGTTGACCCAGGACGCTTCAAACCCGGCGGGTTGACCCGGTTTAATTTGACCCATTTTTGACCCAACCCATCGGGTTGACTCGGCTTAAATCGACCTGCTTTTTGACCGGAACGGTTCAACCGGTTGAACCACCCGGGTCGAACCGGGTTTCAAATCATTTATGTTTAATCCCCAAATCTTCAAACTTTTATTATGTTTCGTTTATAACCCATAAGCTTTTATTTATCACTAAACGGTCTGTCGCTATAAAATCCCGTTGCTATGCTATGGATACTCATATAGTTTTGTCAAATTAAGAATACACTTTTCTGGTACGTCTTTTTTTTAATGATTTTGTTCCCACATCGAACAAGTGAGCAAAATGGGTGTTAAGTGTGAAGTATAAAAAGTGACGGTTGAGTGTCAATAAAACTTAACTCGTCCTGTCAGGGGAAGGGAGACCGATTAATGACCGCAAGCGACGGTTGGTCGTGCCGACTCCAAAGACAACGAACACACATATTTTCAAGAGCGAGTTTGCTTTAAACTCCCTCGTTAATTTTTGGGATGCCTATTCTACTTAAATCGGCTCAATAATCATTAACAAAAATCTTTTGCTCGTCAATATTTGGGATGCCCATTCCACTTAAATGGGCTTAATAATCATTAACAAAAATAAAATAATATAAAATAAAATAAAGCATTTTTATGATTAAAACTTAGTTTGAAAGTATTTCAATATTATTTAATTCGGTTTAACAAATAATAGTTTTTACTGCATTAGTTAACAAGATGATTTTGTTGCTATTTATGGTAAGGAATATATCATTCTAACATAATTACTTTTATTTCAAATATGCCAAAACAATTTTCAATAACAAGATTATCTCTACTATTTAATTAGAAAATTTATTGCTTAAAACTCTCACAAAGAAATGTTGAATTACTATAATTGTTTTGTTTAAAATGGTATTTTTAAAATTATTGTTGTTTTTAAAACTATTGAATATTTGCTATTTTTTCTTTCTTTTTTATAGATTCATCTCAATCTCTCTCTTAATCCTGATTCATATTTCAATCCCAGTTTATCATATTTGATGATAATGAAGACTTGACAACGTCAAATATTAAATATTACATGAAATACTTAACCCCAATATCTCAATTATAAGTATTCGCCGCTATAAAATTTTGTCCCTATGTGTGGATACACGCAGTAAAAAGAGATAATTTTATAAATGAACATATATACACAAATATTACCAAAATGCACCCTCGAAAGGAGAGTTACAGAAATCGACAGGGCGAGCAAATGGTTTTACTCGCCATTTGGTTTTGCTCGCCCTCCTTGTTTGTTCTTTATCAACCACCAAACACTTGTTACGTAAGTTTTAACCCGACGAGCAATTGGGAGGGAGAGCAAAGCATTTGCTCTCTGTGTATTTTGTCTTTTAGCGAGGATATCATTTTTCGCTAGCAATAGGGGCGAGCAATTGGGAGGGATGAGCAAATGCTTTTGCTCGATGTGTTGATTTTGGTACGTCCGGTTTATATTGTTCGTTTTGATATCTTGAGTAGGATATGTTTATTTTGGTAATTGATTTGATAAAAACTTGAAACAAGTATATATATATATATATATATATATATATATATATATATATATATATATATATATATATATATATATATATATAGTGAAACTTTATTTTCGTAACCCACTTTAAATGCGAGAACTGCGAGAACCACTTTTAAACCGTCAGATTATTTGATAAATGGATGAGATGTAGGGGTGTGCACGGTTCGGTTTGGGTCGGTTTTGGTTAAACCGAAACACAATGTTCGGTTTTTTAGAACCCAACACCGAAACCATTCGGTTTTTTCGGTTCGTTATTGGTTTCGGTTCGGTTTTTCCGGTTTCTAACCGTTAATATTTGGGTATGGCCAAATTATACAAACAAACTTGTTTTACGTACAAAATTAGTTATTCTTCTTTACTTTTTTTTTTCAATCTAAGCATAATAATGTTTCTTGCATAATTCTACAATTACAAACATATAAATGAGACATAAACATACAAGTGAACATACATGTAGTATAATCATTATCGAATACTTATTGATATATTCACACAATACACGTGAATCGACAAACACACATACAAATGTAAACGTTAAGATAAATATATTATAAATCCACTCACAAAATGAATATGAATTTATAAATTTGATTCATTTAGTTATTTAATCATATTATATTAATTAGAAATTATTATATAATAAAACTGGTTCGGTTCGGTTCGGTTTTTGCGGTTTGGTTTTTGGACGAAAACCGAAACCGAACCGCATTTGTCTCTGAAACCAAAAAAAATAAAAATGAAAAATCGATTGTAGATCTGACGACAACTGACGCAATCCGGGTATCTCGTTCAGATGTGTAATCCGTTGGAAACCTTGACCTTTTTAGGATATCAGTTGTGCTACGACGCCATACAGTTGCCAAAGACATGGTTTAAATCAGTTTTAGTGTTTTACTATTCTTATTAGCAGACCCAGCTATGAAAACATCTCCAAAAAGGTTACTCATCATTTTAATTTTAGTATTTCGTTGATTATTGTGTATGTTTGATCCATGATTAACATTTAAAAAGTTGGTGATGTTAGTTGATCTGGCGAGTAATATATTGTTATTTGTCTTTTAATATGGTGCATTTTCAACTGCTGATTATTAATAATCTTAATATTAAGCGTTATATACTTGTTATTGCAGTGGATTGCAGAGTTGAGACACTATGCTCCAACCGTGCCCATTATGCTCGTGGGGATCAGACTAGGTAACTTTATATTGACGTCATAAATTGAGATTGATATTGATTTAAAAAGTTAAACCTGTTATTGCTATGTGAAACGCCATACAGTTGCCAAAGACATGGTATAAAGACGTGAAACCTTGACCTTTTTAGGATATCATTCAACTATTCTTTTCCTAATTAATCAGGTAATATGAAACTTGGTCTCAGTGTCGCTTTGAAGTATCAAGGGTGCAACCCAAACATGTTTTTTAATGTTTTCATGTGGTATAAACATATTGAAAATGATGACATACTATTGTTGGAGTATAGTTTGCCTTTATTTGGCTAATTACATTCATGCTAATTTTGGTACTTGTGTTCTTCTTAACAACGACATCATTAATCCCATCCTTGTTAGTTTTTACGCGACAAGTAACGTGTGTTGTTAGTTTTTATCTCATAACTCATGTAATGTTTACTTTCATTTTCATTAAATGTTTTTATATGTTGTTTGATAGATGTTAAGAATTTTATCTAGACTTTAGTTATCGTATAGTACAACCGTTTAGCAATTGCATTTTCATTGGTTCACGTTCTATTTTAAACGCTACACAAAACACTCACCACAATATCACAAATCATTAATTATCTGACGCTAGAAACCGTTGTCGCTAGGCGCGGGTACTCGCCTAGTACTATATATAAAGAGTGTATGGTCAAACCTTGAAAATTGAAATTTTAAAATTCGGTGAGACAAATGCATAATATAATTAATACTCTTATTAAAACACCCCATTGCTTAAAAGTAATATAATTTATTCACATTGTACAACCAATTAAAATCATAGATACCAAATTCAAAACAACCAATTAATACACCCCTTATTAAAAAGTACAATAAATTTTTACAATTTACAATTTAAACAAGCTACAACATAATCTAAAATATAAAATAATTAAACACACTAATTAATGTTATTTTTAAAACACCCTAAAATAAAAAGTACGTGTTATTATACACATTATACAAATTAATAAAACACACAAAGCTTCATACAAGCTAACAAGTTGATGGTATATATAGTTTTGAAAATCGGACCAAACCAAAGGGTTCAACCAAGAACCGGTGTCGCCACCGGTTCGGCTAACCAATAAAACCCATCTGAAAACGAACCAGAGAGGACCCGGTGAAATAGATACAAACTGATGGAATTAGGTCTCATCGAGATCTATTTATCCAGTTAATCGTCACAGGAGTCCCGCCGCCGAAACGTGCTGGTACCCTGCGATACTATATAAAAAGGAAAAACAAAAAGTAAAAAGTGAAAAGTTGAAACTAAAAGAAGAAATGTTGAAAACATATATTTCAAAAGGAAACTATTAATAGACATCGAAAACCGGGTTGACCCAGGACGCTTCAAACCCGGCAGGGTTAACCCGGTTTAATTTGACCCGTTTTCGACCCAACCCATCGGGTTGACTCGGTTTAAATCGACCTGTTTTTCGACTGGAATGGTTCAACCGGTTGAACCACCCGGGTCGAACCGAGTTTCAAAACATTATGTTTAATCCCCAAGTCTTCAAAATTTTATTATTTTTCGTTTATAACCCATAAGCTTTTTTGTCACTAGACGGTCTGTCGCTATAAAATCTCGTTGCTATGCACGAGTACTCGTTTAGTTTTGTCAAATTAAGAATACACTTTCCTGGTACGTCTTTTTTTTTAATGATTTTGTTCCCACATCGAACAAGTTAGCAAAATGGGTGTGATGCAGGTTTTACTGACCAGGTCTTAATATTTATAGTGTCTCGCTATACCTATGGTCTACCCTAGTGCACTAACGGGCAGTGTACCCGGTCGCGTGTAGTGTAGTAATCGGTAAAGCCGAGGTCGCCCCAAGAGCTATGTGTGTTGGATTATTACTAAGTCTAGTGTCATGATTTAATAAAGGTTTCGATAGGAATTTAATCAATTAAACTACTAATACGTAATAAAATAAAGCATATAAATGGATAAAGGAAATCAATAGCGAGAGTGGTGCCAACCTAGTTAATCCTCCTAGCTAGTTATGTCTACGTCTACCTACTTCCAATTACTTGGTGGGGTCAAAGTCGAGAGGACAACATTTGGTCAATTCGCCTAAACTATCAAGAAAGATGCCACCACAGGAGAAATCGGTGCACCGTCATAAGTCCTGTTGTTCCCGGTCCCCTAAGCCAAGTCATTAAGTACCGCTACATGCTAGATTCATAATAGTGAGTGCCGGCCGTTAGGAACTTAGACACTACACCCCAATTCTTAAGTTCATCCAAACGATAGGTGATCGGTTGGTCAAATCGCACAAGTAGAAAGGGTCGCCATTGGTCATATCTTACCCTTCCCGTCTCGATCCGCTCACCTAGGGTCAATTGGTCATATCTCCTAGGCAATTGGCCTCACCGCCATTCAAAACTACCGAACCAAGGGTGGCTACCAATGAACTATGCATGCATACACTTAGAAATAATTGTACGTAGTAAAGGTAAACGCAAACAAAACAATTAAGGAATCATAACTAGGCTAGCACCAAAAGGTACTTAGCCGCTCATATTAATTATGCAAATCAATTCAATATTCAAAAGTACGAAATACATGAATTGAAAGTAAAGAAATATAAACGCTAATGCTTATCGAGTGGAGTGACTTCTCCCTGGAAACACTCCGTATGCTCCTCTAGACCGCCTTGAGCTTTTTCCCACGCTCGTGAGTGTTGTGTGTGGAATGGGATGATTAGAAATTTGGAATTCGTGGGGTATTTATAGGCGGATCCGGGTTATGGCGTAACCAATATAGGAGTTACGCCGTAACCTTCTATTCCTTCGTAAAATGCACTAGATCTGCTGGTTACGGCGTAACCTCATAAGTGGTTACGCCGTAGTCTTCAATAAAATCGGTTACGCCGTAAGTGATGCAAGAGTTACGGCGTAAGTATCGGCGTGGAACCTCATTTGACCTAATGTGGTTACGTCGTAACCTTTGGGAAGAGTTACGCCAGAACCTTCCGATAAGTTGGCATCTTGAGTCACGCAATAGTTACGACGTAATGTGAGAGACGAGTTACGCCGTAACTTCTTCAAAATAGCATATTGTGATTCTTTAGATATGTTTCAGTTGCGTCTCTTTAGCTCCAATGCTCGTAATTTACACGAAAGTGGAAAATAATGGAAAACAAGCGTAAATCCATATAAATGATATAAATAACGAGCATTATCGGGAAATTGAGACTTAATATTCAGGACTATTTGATGTTATCAAATATCCCCCACTGAACTCTACTTGCCCTTAAGTAGACCTTATTAGATAGATTCCTAAAAGATATCTCCCATAACCGGAAAATATGAGTTTACAAATCCTTATGCTAGAATAAAACAAAGCGAACACCTCACGAAGGGAACAAACACTCAAATCTCTCAACTATTCTAAGTGTCAATTTCGGGTGATCACCAATCGCATGATTATAGCATGTATTCTATCATAAGCTTGGCGGTTACACAAATCTCCACCACTAGAGTTAAGGGCTAAACAATTCTCGAAGGCAATATGGGTAGACACGACAAAGGTTAAGGGTGATTCGTCATTACTAACATGTCACGCGAAGTGGACAAAATCAATGATACATGACCAAATCCATGGCCAAGACACCAAAGATTGCTCATTGATCACCTAGACACGCTTCATGACTAAAGGGTAGGATAAGACATGGAATATATAATTGGTGTAAAATGAAAAACAAGTGTAGTCTAAATCTACAACCAAGTCATCACCACTTCACCGTCCGTCCAAAGTTCAAGCTTAGAAGTCAAGAAACCGGATCATGAAATGCAAGGTAGATGTGTCATTAGAGGACGCCGTGATGGGCACATTACCTTTTCTTCAACTGCTGGCATAACTACCAACTCCAATCTTCAAATGTGACCAAGGTGGCCTCCTCGATACTAATCAATAAAGCTCATACTATAGTGCTTATAACATCGCACTTTACATAATCATAACAACTTTTTTTCAACATAACATAACATAATATCCCCCACTTGAGATGAACCATGGAATTGGGGTCTTCAATGATCTTCGAAATGTTGTCGATGAAAGCGTGATTTCTAACCTTTCCACTCGAACCTTGAACTTAGGCAAATGATGACTTCCCAATCACAAATAAAGACTACGGGGTAGGCTAAGGTGTATAGGTGTAACTAAACAAGTATATTGGGTTGACAAAATGAAAGGAATGGCTCATAAGGGTTTATCTAGGGGTATCTTGCACTAAAGGTGAGTGTAACAAAAGGGTTTCACATGGGGGTCGAGAAGTCGAGGTGACTAATCGATAGACACACAATGGTAGGCTGTTTGGGTGATATTCCTATAATATTGCCTTCTAAAACTGAAAAGTCCAAATACATCGAGCTAACTTAACATACCTCGTCTATGGTCTCGAAATGATGCAAAGGCCAAGTTCTAAAGTTTACAAGCTACCGGCACACTCATAATTTGGTGGACTTGGGGTAAAATATTGGAAACGGAATAGGCTAATCTCACCATATAATATCAAGGGTTGTATGTGCTCGACTAAGGTCTAATCTAGTTAGGTTAAGAAAACATGTCAAAATTTTAAAAATGGCATAATTTTTCAAAATAAACTAGACAAATGAGCGCGAAATAAAGTTCAAGAGATAATTCTACTCCCGTCCCCCCACTTGAATTGTACAAAGTCCCTTTTGTAGTAGGCATTAAATAAAGGTGAAGAGAAAGGTAGAATTAGAGCGAGAACTTCCCTGAAATTTGCTCTATAAAGAAGGAAGGCTCACGAACAAGAGACGTGCCTTCATATAAGCGTCATGAACAAACTTCAATCCCTGAAATCACAACACCGACAAGCATAATTCTAAAAATAAAAAATGAAAAATGAAAAACAAACCTAACTCACTTTCGTAGGAATCACGGTTGCATTTAGCGAATGCAACAAGCATTTTAAACCACTTGGTGTCCCAAGTGGAAGAGTGAAGTCTCGTGAGGGTTTACAGGGAACACACCCACAAACTTCATTTAAAAACTAATACATGGTTATTGTGTTTTAAAATGAAAGAATTAAGTAGAGGAAAGTTACGTCAGAACTCTTTTGAGGAGTTACGCCAGAATCGCAAAACCCGAATGAGTCAGAAGCGAGTAGTTACTGCGTAACCATCGAGATGGTATTACCGTAATTGGTAATGCGTCAAGAATTCTCGCGCTACAAGGTTGGTTACGGCATAATCACCAAGATGAGTTACATCAGAACTCGTTTCAGATCAAGAATGCAGTGACAATTAGTTCCTCGCTTCTGTAAAAATAGTTAGAAACACAAAACCCTACAGAATGGAAATAAAACAAAGAAATGGATAATTTGGGTTGTCTCCCAAAAGAGCACTTTTCTTTATTTACGAGTCTTTTGTTAGACTCGAGTCATTGGCTTTTAAGGGGGCCTTTGGACATGCCCCACTTCTTCAATATCTTTCATCAAGTTATTCCGGATCCAGGTGACATTGGGAGCTGTGCGGTCGAATTCCTTGATTCCCCTTTTCAAAACCTTTCAAAACTTTTCATCCGGTCCTAAGTAATACCTAGTGAATATGAACCTTTTGGTGACAATAGGTGGAGGTTTTCTATATTGGATCCCAAGTAGTTTGCATCTGTTTTGCTCATACTCCTCATCATCAATGTCAGTCATACACGCCTTGTATTGTGGTTCATTGTCAGTGGTTCCTTTAATGCAGTAGTCTTTAGTTTCAATAGAGTTGTTCACAATCACGTAATTGCAATCTTCTCTCGTGTCAGTCTCGTTATCAACTGCTGAGTTACCAGTATCGTGAAGAGTCTCATGATTATCTTTATTTATGCAGTCCTTCCAAATTTTGTTTTTAGTGGATGTATCCAGTTTTCCATACTTGATTTTCACCCAATCATTAAATCTTAATCGGCCTGACCATTGCACCTTGGTACGTTTATAGTCATTTGTTGAAGTCCAAAGAAATTTGTTAGTTCAAACTTTTTTTGTATTACTTACTCCATTACAGAAGTTTTCGTAAGGATTACACGAAGCCCAAGAATCCCCATCAGCAGTTTTAATCATTTCGCACCAATGCTTTCGACCGATGACTCCCTGGTCAGTGGTTGTTGTCTCGTGATTATTCTCATTGTGTTTGCTAAGACAAGGATCAGCCCATATTTTCTTTTTATCATCATTGCTAACTTCTCCATACTTAATTCGTATCCAAACTTCGAATGTCATCTCCTTGTCATTGGTTGAGGACCATAAGTATTTGTTGTTTTTTGTTCTTTCCTTGTCTTGTCCCTCGTCACAGACGTCTGAGTACGGGTTGCATGAAGCCCATAGATCAAATCCTTTATCGTGGTCAATAGGGATAGCTCGCACCAATGATATTTTAATTTGGGAAGTGCTTGTAATCTACTTTCAAATTCGTGCCATATTTCGTCGGACTCGTTCTTCAGATTATTTGATGCGTCATTACGTTGTATTCTTTCATTGTTGAATTCCTTGGGTTTCTTATCCGCATGTTACGATGATTAGAAGCGCGGTGCTTGTGTGTGATGGAAGGAGGAATAGTTTTGCTTTTTCCTTTCTTGATAGCAAAAATAGATTCGACTGGGTGACATTTTCCAACGTCATCCATATTGAGTGTAAGCTTTCGATCGTTTATTTTTAAAGTGATGATTTTTTCGAAAACAATAATCTTAGCACGAGCAGTAGCTAGAAGGGGTCTTCCTAAAATTAAAGGAATGTCTAGGTCTTCTTCCATGTCTAAAATGAGTCTACAGGGAGAGTGAAATTATTAATTTTGATAAGCACATTCTCAACAATTCCTCTAGGTATGCTAACCGTTCTATCAGCCATTTCAATGGTCATGCAAAGGGGTTTGATGGGGCCTAGATTCAACCTTCTACACATAGAGAAAGGCATAATACTAATACTAGCCCCTAGATCAGCTAAAGCATTTATATTATGTAAATTATTAATAGAGCAATGGAGAATGAAACTTCACGGGTCCTTTTCCTTGAGAGGATTTGATTTAGGATGACCGCAGAGCATCCGGCGCTTAATTTAACTTCATTTCAGTCCTCGCTCGTCATTAGTTTGTACTTCAACCTTTGGAAGACCGGTCTTGTTGTATATGGTTTCATCTAGTATTTGCAATCCGAGAGCTCTTCTTTATCGATCGGAAAGGGGTGTAGAGGGTTTTCTATTCTTTGGAGTATATGGCATTACAGAACTATCATCAAATGAATTGTCTCGATTAACATCATTTTCACAATCAAGTTCTTGTCGTCCTCCACATTCATATGTTGTCCGGTGAGAGTTTCTAGAGTCATGGAATATTTTGAACAATGCGTTCCTGTCGGCTTGCCGCTTATCATCTTTTTCAAGATAATTTTTTATTGATTCCTCGAGTGAAGAAGTTCTTGCCTCGAAGGGGTCTTTATAGAACGATTTCCCTTCTCCATACTTAACCTTATCGACTCGGGGGTTTATAACATCCATAGGAAATTTCCGGGTTGGTCCTAGTCATCATTATTATTGCATCTAATCCGAATAGCATGAACATTTTCTCGGAGTTTCTTCATATCTCTTCCAAGGTTTTCCAATTTGCTAGAAATGGAAGCAATGCTTATTGAACCTGTCTTAAAGCTTTGGTTGCTCCCCCCATCATGCCATTTTTGAGAGTGATCGGCAAGTCTCTGAATGGCCTCAAGGGCAAGGGTAGGAGTCATGTTCGGAATAGGTCCTTAATAGTCCAGCATTTGCCTTGTAGTTACGTTAATTCCTTTGTAGAAAATATTGACCTTCTGCTGGTTATTCAGGTCATTGGTAGGACACTTGTAGAGGATATCGTTGTATCTATCCCAGGCTTGATACAAGGTTTCGTCGTCTTCTTGTTTGAAATTATGGATCTCTAGAAGCTGGTTAGAAATCTTTGATGGTGGACAATATCTCGAATAAAGTGCTTCTTAAGTAGCGCCCAAGTATTAATTGTCCCGCGGGCAATCTTCGATCCATCTTCCGGCAGCTCAGAAGAGTCATAGGAAATACCCTTAGCATAACAAAGATCATGAGACATGCCCGGAATGTTGAAAAGGCTTGCAATGTAAAGGACATTTTCAACGTGCTCATATGCGTCTTCGTCCTGCTTCCGAAAAGGGTTAGCCAAGCTCCCTCATAAATTGGTCTTTGATTTCGAATGGACATCCGCTCCAATTGCCGGTCTTACGAGACCCGCCCTTGTTCCGCTCTTGTCAACGCCAAGTATTCCTCAAGAGTGAGGTCATCGATGTTAACAACTTCCATGGTACCGAAAACTTGAAATATGATCGTGAGAAAAGTTTAAATGAAATTAAAGACTTAATATCAATCCTAATATAACTCCCCGCAGGCGCCAAAAACTTGATGCAAGTTTTATCGACTGTGTCTTAATATTTACAAGGTCTCGCTATACCTATGGTCTACCCTAGTGCACTAACGGCAAGTACCCGGTCGCGTGTAGTGTAGTAATCGGTAAAGCCGAGGTCGTCCCAAGAGCTATGTGTGTTGGATTATTACTAAGTCTAGTTTCACGATTTAATAAAGGTTTCGATAGGAATGTGACAACCCGAACTTTCGTGTCATTTCTCAAACAATTTATGCCTCACTATTTCAACATTTATCGTAAACTTGGTTTACGTGTTTCAAATTGCAGAACCTTTATGGTTTAGCGCTAATTCATGATCATAACATCACGTACATTTCATATGGACTAAGATTAGTCTACATTTCATTGACATCATTTGCATCATGTTAGTTCATTCATGACATTTCATTTCACATTTAACGCGTAATTTTTATATTAAATAAACGTTATCGCGTGAGTTATTATTTTGAATATTTAATCCATTACTTTCAAAATGATCCCGACATATTTTTATACTTACATTTAGTTTATAAAACTATATTTTGAGTTTTCCTAGTGTTTTAAATTTATTTGGTACATAAATCGTTAAAGTTAAATTATTACGACGCTTTTCTTAAAAATTATACGATAATTATTTTATCACTCAAATTTCACAAGGAATGTATTTTTACAATTTTTATTATCTCATTACATTCTATTTTGATCTATTAAAACTTACTTTTACCTAAAATCTACCATTTACCTTTACTTGTACATTTACTACACATTTACTTACACTTTTTTACATTTTATTACACAAATATATATTTATATACATTTATAAAAAAAAAAAATATATAATAGAACATATCCCCCTGGCCGACCAAGGGGAGGTGGTCATTTAATGATGCATGGGTATTAATTATTTGTTTCACATAACTTTAAGTCTACTTAAGTCTTTCTACATTCATTCACTTCAATTATTCACAAGTATTAGTAAAATTTTTTTTCTCTTCTTTGTTTCCTCCATAACCGCCACATCAAGAGCTCAAAGGGATCATCATCAAAAATTTTCTCAAGTGTTTTATACAATCTAGTTTATACTCTTTATAAGGTTTTGAAATAAAACCAAGAGTGTTTAGGTTTAACCTTGTTACTTGCACCTCATCATATTCACTTGTAAGCATGTTTCTTTCATTTTCATGTTTCCTTTTCATTTCATATGTATCTTTTCATTTTTGGTACAAACATGCAAGACATATGTGATTTATACCATTTTACATGATTTTAGAGTTTATATATATATTTGGTCATCCTATAATTATCCCCTTGGTATTCATTGGTCTTGATGATGATTAGGAACCCATGACACCCTAAGAAGGTGTATGGTAGGATTAGATTAGCTTTGGAGTTGATTTGAAGGGATTAGAATAGGTTTTGTCCGAGAAAACTATTTTCGATAACTATAATTTATGTTCTGTCCTTGTTTTGATTTTCTGGAAAACCGACAGTAGGCACGACATTTTGGCCTTGATATTTAGAAAATATACTTTAAAACGAATCCGTGGCCGCTTGAACGGATAAAACGGAGTTATAACGAAGAAGTTATGAATTTTAAAGTTTGACGATTAAATATATAGTTTTCGTAAATTTCAAGAACTATTTTTTTTTTATTCGAGTCAAAACGAGCCTTAAGCTTCACAAATTATTTCGACTTATCAAAAATATATTAGTATACTTTGATACGAAGCTAAGGACGATTATACGAGAAAACGGATTTGAAACGACAAAGATATGCACGCTTTCATAAAATTGCCGTAACTATTATTTTCTAAAAACTATATTATTTTTACGATACAAGTGTTACGGTAGTCAGAACGACCATGTTTGAGGGTGTTTTAACCATGATGTGAAACTTTTGGAACGAAATGTCTTCTAGTAAAATCAAGATCACCGGCATATTTTTCAAAACGACATGCCGCTTGTATAGCGGAGTTGTAATAAATTAATTACGGATGTTTAAACTTGGCGAAACTCACTTTTTACACAACAATTAGCCAAAATCACCATCTTTAACCCTTATTATCTTTATGTTCGAGACCTTTTGACGAAAACTCCCGAATCGAAACTTCTAGATTTCGATACAAACTTTCCAAAACCGTCGAGTTCGTTTTCTAACGATCGACGACACCATTTTACGACTAGTTTTCCAAAGCCATTTTTGTCAATTTCAAGAAATTTCCGACGACATTGTTTTACGATTTAAAAGTGAAAATTTCACCATAAATCATTATAAAACCATTGTAGGATGACATTTTGACGTAAATACTTGTAAAGTGATTTTGAATGGTCAAGACGCCAAAAGAGTATTTTTCGACGATAAGTAATATTTTCAAAACTCGCAAATGGTATAAATAACATACTAAATGCATGCATAACATTACATTGCAACTCATTACATATCATATCATTCGTAATAGGTCCAGATTGAAACATCACGCTATACCTCGTTGTACTCACTCTTGTCATCACACCGCCTACCAAGTGAGTTCATAGCCCCACTTTTACTCTTTTAACTGCTTTTACAAACTGGGGAGATACATGCTACATTTTTAATCGAACACAAATGCTTTGAATCAGATGCTATATCCGAATGTTTTATTGTCACTAAGTATTTGCCATGTTCAAGTCCCTACATCATGAACCATTAGTCACTTATGAGTGAGCGAATATTGTGAATAGGCCTATTGAATTAACACTCCCGCCCTATTGACCCATTTAGGGAAATCGAGCGACTATATTTGAATCATTAAGGTAAATTGGCAAATTACCTATTAGGGCGGCGATGAAACGATGATTACCAATTTTATTGGTGCGATGTTTACGCTTTGGTGTCATGAACTTAGTGAAATAAATACGATTTTGTTTTTAACGATGAGTGTGAAACCATTTAACTCACACTACGATTATTGTGTTCAAACGAATTACTTAAACCTATGGATTTCACTCAACCTTTGTGTTGACCTTTTAGCATGTTTATTCTCGTGTATCTAAGGCATTATCATCATGGCATGGTTAAGGAACCACCTTTTGAGTCGCAAGGCCGACTTACATCATTGTACATTATGGCACTTTCTTTTAAAACCATCGCTTGACTTGTAATATATTTATATTTCCGCAAACTTTGTAAACTTTTGGGACCTATGTTGTAACTCGATTATTTTATTAAATCAAACGATGTATTTTCCAAACGACACTTTAGGTCGCTCAATATAATCGTGATTGTGATGCTATGACAACAATCCCCGTGAATTCCATTCACGCAAAATGTAATTGGGGTGTGATGATTGGCATCGAGCTTCGTTATAGAGAACTAGGTTGCATCATTGACCCTAGACTATAACTACATCATCATAGCATCTCATCATTTCATCATACGTGCATGTTCACTTTTGCATGCGATTTATACGCACATTTTTCGAGTTATTCACTTTCATTTCACATCGATTGTCACATGGATGCCTTTAAATTCCCATCCCATTATCATTTCCTCATACTCTAATGTGGAGAATTCCTTGACATTCCCTATCATAATTTTTACATCAATTGACTCATCACCGATAACGTCGAATACTGAGATAAACCTTTAAGTACGGCAAAGTCACTCTCACTCCTTTGTTTCATCACTAACATGTCGAGTTACACGCTATTCACTCTAAGTCACTAAACCATCATACATTTGAAGCACTTACGACATCTCATAACCCATTTCTTAGGAAACCGTCGATTATTTTGAAAGATAACCTCAAACTTATCATTTCTTATCACCTCTCTTTAGAGCGCATATTTTTAACATGGGATTTTGCTACGTCTCACATTTCCTCTTGTTTTGAAGAAGATATGGCATCAAGAAAGCTACAGCTTGAAATGACCCAAGCGGCTATTCAAAAGTTAGTGAATGATAGCATAGCCGATGCTTTAAGAGTCGAAGGAAACAATCGCCGCCGTCCGCCGAGGTCGCTGGTCGCCGCCAAGCCGCTAGGCTAGTCGTCCGCATCGGAAATGCCGGAGGATCCGGAGTTAAGAGATGTTCGACAAGGATTTCAAAAGTGGTGAGCCCACAAGTTTAGGGGATCAAGGAGCCACGCCATGGTACGATGGTTTGAAAAGTTGGAACTGTGTTTTGCTTTGTAATTGCCCGGATGATAGTAAGGTCAAATTTGCTACAAGTACATTACTCGATGGAGCATTGTCGTGGTGGAATTCATATGCTCAACCGATTGAATGGAGAATGCTTTCAAGCTTACTTGGGAGCAATTTAAGGGTTTGGTGACTAAGAAGTTTTGTCCTCGTACGGAAGTCAAAAAGTTGGAGACCGAGTTCTATGAACTAGTAACTATTGGGTACGATATTGACACTTACATTCGGAGATTCCAAGAATTGGCCGCGTTATGCCCGTCCATGGTTTCTGATAATGAGAAGTTGCTAGAGGCTTTCATTGGGGGACTTCCCGAGGTGATTCAAGGAGATGTGACTTCGTTTGATCCACAAACAATCGAGGAAGCTATTAGGGTGACTCAAAAGCTCATGGCCCGTGTAGTGAAGAGAGGTAAGTACACCAACACCAACCAAAACAACAACAACCCCAACAACCGCACAACTACCACAATAACCAAAACAACAACAACAACGACGATAACCAAATCAACAACAACAAAAGAAAATGGGAAAACGACCAAGGAGGTTATAACAACAACAACCAAAACCGCAACACTAACCATCAACAACAACAAAATAGAAGGCAAGAAGCGGAATGGTTTATGTCACGCACCAATGAGAGGTAGAGGTATGCCGGAACACACCCACTATGTAATCGATGTAATTTTCATCACTGGTCCTTGCCCCGCCAAGTGCCACAAATGCCAAACACCGGACATCTAGCTGTGGATTGTAAAGGTAAAGCCGTAGTCACATGCTTCGGATGTGGGGAGCAAGGACACTATAGAAATCAATGTCCTCAAAACCAAGGTCAACCATTGAAGATGCTCATGGAATGCATATATGTTAGAGGAGGAGAAGCTCGTCATGGTCCCAACAACGCGAAGACCAAGAAGTTTGGAAGCTAACAGCCTTAATTTTCCTTATGTACTATGTCGTACTAAGTTTATGTTTTCCATCGATCCGAATCTTTATAACCTAAGATGTACTACTTTTGCTAAACCACTTGTTGTAAAATATTCTCATCTATCGTACTTTATTTTCTTTCCGATTTGTTATTACTTATGAGAATTTTACTTCTTTTTACTTTATCGACCATTTTAACGACACGGTTTAAATCCTTGTAAGCATCGAGAGTTATAACAACTAAACCGAACGTCACATCATCGCTCCTTAATTATACATAGCCTAGCTAACTATGTCTAATTCGAGGGTCATGTTATGTTGGGAGCGCTTAATTATAAATCTTAGTGCAAGCAAAATCTTCACATATTTCAAAGTCAAAGTGTTACTTATGAGAGATTCATCCGATATTTTCTTTACTACGATGTTTTATACGCCTCAATCATCGATAACCGTAACGACACTTCTCCATGTCTTTTTTCCTCGTTATTCATCATAAACTCAAAAATTGATAGACTAACACGAACCGAATTCGTGGACCGAATTCCTTTTGATGGGCGAATGTGACAACCCGAACTTTCGTGTCATTTCTCAAACAATTTATGCCTCACTATTTCAACATTTATCGTAAACTTGGTTTACGTGTTTCAAATTGCAGAACCTTTATGGTTTAGCGGCTAATTCATGATCATAACATCACGTACATTTCATATGGACTAAGATTAGTCTACATTTCATTGACATCATTTGCATCATATTAGTTCATTCATGACATTTCATTTCACATTAAACGCGTAATTTTTATATTAAATAAACGTTATCGCGTGAGTTATTATTTTGAATATTTAATCCATTACTTTCAAAAATGATCCCGACATATTTTTATACTTACATTAGTTTATAAAACTATATTTTGAGTTTTCCTAGTGTTTTAAATTTATTTGGTACATAAATCGTTAAAGTTAAATTATTACGACGCTTTTCTTAAAAATTATACGATAATTATTTTATCACTCAAATTTCACAAGGAATGTATTTTTACAATTTTATTATCTCATTACATTCTATTTTGATCTATTAAAACTTACTTTTACCTAAAATCTACCATTTACCTTTACTTGTACATTTAACTACATTTTACTTACATTTTCTTACAATTATTACACAAATATATATACATACACTATAAAAAAAAAAAATATATATATATATCCCCAAAATGGCCGACCAAGGGAGGTGGTATTCATTAATGATGGTATGGTCTTGATTAATTATATGTTTCACACTACATAAAAGTAAACTTACATTCATTCATTCACTTCAATCACTTCAACAAGTTATTAAAAATTGGTTTTCTCTCTTCTTTGTGTCTTCCTAACCGGCCACATCAAGTAGCTCAAAGGGATCATCATCAAAAAATTTTCTCAAGTGTTTATACAATCTAGTTAATACTCTTTATAAGGTTTTGAAATAAAAACCAAGAGTGTATAGGTTTAACCTTGTTACTTGCACCTCATCATTTACTTGTAAGCATGTTTCTTTCATTTTTCATGTTTCCTTTTCATTTCATATGAATCTTTTCATTTTTGGTACAAACATGCAAGACATATGTGATTTATACCATTTTTACTTGATTTTTGGAGTTATATATATATTTGGTCATCCTATAATTATCCCCTTGGTATTCATTGGTCTTGATGATGATTAGGAACCCATGACACCCTAAGAAGGTGTATGGTAGGATTAGATTAGCTTTGGAGTTGATTTGAAGGGATTAGAATAGGTTTTGTCCGAGAAAACTATTTTCGATAACTATAAATTATGTTCTGTCCTTGTTTTGATTTTCTGGAAAACCGACAGTAGGCACGACTTTTGGCCTTGATATTTAGAAAATATACTTTAAAACGAATCCGTGGTCGCTTGAACGGATAAAAACGGAGTTATAACGAAGAAGTTATGAATTTTACAAGTTTGACGATTTAAATATATAGTTTTCGTAAATTTCAGAACTATTTTTGTTTATTCGAGTCAAAACGAGCCTTAAGCTTCACAAATTATTTCGACTTATCAAAATATATTAGTATACTTTGATACGGCTAAGGACGATTATACGAGAAAACGGATTTGAAACGACAAAGATATGCACGCTTTCATAAAATTGCCGTAACTATTATTTTCTCAAAAACTATATTATTTTTACGATACAAGTGTTACGTAGTAGTCAGAACGACCATGTTTGAGGCTGTTTTAACCATGATGTGAAACTTTTGGAACGAAATGTCTTCTAGTAAAATCAAGATCACCGCATATTTTTCAAAACGACATGCCGCTTGTATAGCGGAGTTGTAATAAATTAATTACGGATGTTTAAACTTGGCCGAAACTCACTTTTTACACAACAATTAGCCAAAATCACCATCTTTAACCCTTATTATCTTTATGTTCGAGACCTTTTGACGAAAACTCCCGAATCGAAACTTCTAGATTTCGATACAAACTTTCCAAAACCGTCGAGTTCGTTTTCTAACGATCGACGACACCATTTTACGACTAGTTTTCCAAAGCCATTTTTGTCAATTTCAAGAAATTTCCGACGACATTGTTTTACTATTTAAAAGTGAAAATTTCACCATAAATCATTATAAAACCATTGTAGGATGACATTTTGACGTAAATACTTGTAAAGTGATTTTGAATGGTCAAGACGCCAAAAGAGTATTTTCGACGATAAGTAATATTTTTCAAAACTCGCAAATGGTATAAATAACATACTAAATGCATGCATAACATTACATTGCAACTCATTACATATCATATCATTCGTAATAGGTCCAGATTGAAACATCACGCTATACCTCGTTGTACTCACTCTTGTCATCACACCGCCTACCAAGTGAGTTCATAGCCCCACTTTTACTCTTTTAACTGCTTTACAAACTGGGGAGATACATGCTACATTTTTAATCGAACACAAATGCTTTGAATCAGTATGCTATATCCGAATGTTTTATTGTCACTAAGTATTTGCCATGTTCAAGTCCCTACATCATGAACCATTAGTCACTTGCGAGTGAGCGAATATTGTGAATAGGCCTATTGAATTAACACTCCCGCCCTATTGACCCATTTAGGGAAATCGAGCGCACTATATTTGAATCATTAAGGTAAATTGGCAAATTACCTATTAGGGCGGCGATGAAACGATGATTACCAATTTTATTGGTGCGATGTTTACGCTTTGGTGTCATGAACTTAGTGAAATAAATACGATTTTGTTTTTAACGATGAGTGTGAAACCATTTAACTCACACTACGATTATTGTGTTCAAACGAATTACTTAAACCTATGGATTTCACTCAACCTTTGTGTTGACCTTTTAGCATGTTTATTCTCGTGTATCTAAGGCATTATCATCATGGCATGGTTAAGGAACCACCTTTGAGTCGCAAGGCCGACTTACATCATTGTACATTA
Source organism: Chrysanthemum lavandulifolium (assembly GCA_022545495.1). NCBI lineage: Eukaryota > Viridiplantae > Streptophyta > Magnoliopsida > Asterales > Asteraceae > Chrysanthemum > Chrysanthemum lavandulifolium. Next base: position 99,797,531 of record CM040246.1, read on the forward strand.
TGGCACTTTCTTTTAAAACCATCGTTTGGACTTGTAATATATTTATATTTCCGCAAACTTTGTAAACTTTGGGACCTATGTTGTAACTCGATTATTTTATTAAATCAAACGATGTATTTTCCAAACGACACTTTAGGTCGCTCAATATAACTGTGATTGTGATGCTATGACAACAATCCCTGTGAATTCCATTCCACGCAAAATGTAATTTGGGGTGTGACATTGGTCGTGCCGACTCCAAAGACTACGAACACATATTTTCAAGAGCGAGTTTGCTTTAAACTCGCTCGTTAACTCTTGGGATGCCTATCTATACTACTATATAAAGCATTTAAGTTGTGGGCTCCACAAAAAATTAAGATTAGGAGCTCCAATCAATGAGTGACATGTGTCACTTCTCTAACTAAAAAATAACAAAAAGGGAAGAGCTTTAACAAACTAAAATAAAGAGCTCCAATAATGGGGTGACACATGTCACTTCTTAACTAATTAATCACTTTTATTTTTAAATTTAAATATCTTTTAATTTGTTTAATTTTTTTATGATCTAATTTCACCATATTTTTTAAAATTTTGTGCTCTTTAATTCAACATCCATTTTGATATACTTTTATGAGTTTTTAGTTTTTTCATTTTTAGTAGGTTTATTTTATTTTGATTCAAATTTTTATAACTTTAACCTTTATTTCAATCAATACAAACTTTATTTATCAAAATCATTTACTTTTGGGAAAGTTTTTGATGGGTAAGAGATTGTGAAGGTCTTTTTATATGCGGGAATAATGATGTCACGGGAAAGATACGAAAAACCCAAACAAACACATACAACTAACACATATACATTTGGAGTGTTGTGAAATGAATTCACTAAGCGGGTAAGGAATTGCGAGGAGAGTTGGGTTAGCAATTCATTTGCTATATTTATTATATAACTAAGTATCCAACTAGTTCTATTTAAATCGGCTTAATAATCATTAACAAAAATCTTTTGCTCGTCAATTTTTGAGATGCACATTCTACTTAAATGGGCTTAATAATCATTAACAAAATAAAATAAAATAAAATAAAACATTTTATTATTAAAACTTAGTTTGAAAGTATTTCATTATTATTTAATTCGGTTGAACTAATAATAGTTTTAACTTCATTAGTTAACAAGATGATTTTGTTGCTATTTATGGTAAGGAATATATCATTCTAACATAATTAATTTTATTTTAAATACGCCAAAACAGTTTTCAATAACAAGATTATCTCTACTATTTAATTAGAAAATTTATTGCTTAAAAACTCTCACAAAGAAATGTTGAATTACTATAATTGTTTTGTTTAAAATGATATTTTTAAAATTATTGTTGTTCTTAAAACTATATAATATTTGCTATTTTTCTTTCTTTTTATAGATTCATCTCAATCTCTCTCTTAATCCCGATTCATATTTTAATCTCGGCTTTGTCATATTTGATGATAATGAAGACTTGACAACGCCAAATATTAAATATTACATGAAACACTTAACCCCAATATCTCAACTATAAGTATTCGTCGCTATAAAATTTTGTCCCTGTGTGGATACACGCAAAGAAAAAGAGATAATTTTATTAGGATGAAGTATAGGAATGTTGATGTTGTGTTCAATCATATTGTTAATATTATTAAGATGAAGCTTATTAGTCTTAATGTTAAGTGGTCTAGAGACGTGGATAAGATTGCTAAGATTTGGCAGTTACCTAGACTGGGATTGAGGAGGGGTGGCAATGGCATGGACTTTACTAATTCTGATGATAGGCCTCCATAGTTCTCTGTTCTGGTTCTGTTTGTATTGGTCCATTTGGATTAGCATATATCTTGGTTTTACTTGTTTGTTATGCACCCCAGCAAATGGCAGATGTTGGCTCAGGTTACTATTGGTTGTGATTTTGTCTGTGCTGGCTATCTACTATGTGTTCTTGGTTGTTTTTGGATATTGGAATTATAAAGTTGCTGTGTTTTGGGTTCCTTGGAGGGTATACTGTAGACTATGCACTACAGGTGAAAGCGAGAACTCTGGTATGTTTACTTTTAACTTTTTTGGTGTAGATGAAGGGCCTAAGGTTTTTAGCAAATATATCAATGTTTCTTTAGCAAATAACCTGTGATGGTCTACTTTTATGGATGTTTGGTTGGGAGATGGTTTGATATGCACTACAGATGATGGTATGGTGTGGTTAGAGTTATTTATGGTTATACTATTATCTGCGCTGGCTTACTATAGTGTTTTCTTGGTTATTTGGGAATGTTGGAGTATTGATTATATCTTTCAAAGAAGGTGAACCTCCTGGTGGTTCTTGGTCATGTTTTTTGGAAATATTATACGATTTTTACTACTTATGGCGATCGATGGAGGATGGTGTCCGTGGAGGGCTAACATGTATATGGATGACTTCTTTTATGGCTTTTCTACTATTCCGGTCTCAACAAGTGCCGAAAGAGGGTATGGTTTGACCGGTAATAGTACTAAAGCTCATACAAATGATAGTCATTTCCATGTATCTCTCGTGGTTTCCACTAAGTGGTGGACTCGATCGCCCCTTGCTTGTGGGAAGCCTTGTTGCTTAATGTTGTGCAAGCTTCACCTTCGCTTAGCACCAGTGTTTGGATGATTGCAATTAAGCCTGTTGATCCTTCTTATGTGATGACTCTTGGATTCTTTGGATTATCCGATATTAGTTCTTCCGAATACCATCGATACTTCTTAATTTTCAAACTCGTACTCTTTTTCCTTGTACAATATTTTTCCCATGTGGTTTTTGGTGGAAGGTTTTTAATGAGAGGTTTGGATGATCACTTATCCGTGTTCATTCTGGCAAGACCGCTCCATTTGGAGTAATACAACCGTTCAAGATTATGGATTATAGAGTTACTTGGAAGATCATTTGGTTTCATGATACTGCTATGCCTTTCTGTGTGGTCAGCTCTTGTTCCATTTATTCTAGAAGTCTAGCTATCTATTTGTCTTCTCATATGGTGATGTTTTGGTGGTGCATTGGTTGGTCCCTTTGCATTCAATCCATGTATTCAGAGTATGATAAGGCAGTAGATATGGCTTGTTCTTCTGCTAGGATTGGTGGGTCATGGGTGACTTTGGTTATTCTTGTTTCTTTGGGCTATTGTTTATGTTGGTTATATTTAGTCTGGTATTTCTAACTTTTGGCATAGTTTTAGTTTATGGTTTGTTGATTGTTGTTCTTACTCTTCTAGGCAAGGGATGGGATACTTAGGGGTTGTCCTAGTAATTTCTATCTCTTGCGCTATTGTTTGTAAATAACTCCATTTTATTTATCTTATTTTACCTTTTGAAAAAAAGAGGTAATTTTTTAAATGAACATATATACACAAATATTACCAAAATACACCCTCGAAAGGAGAGTTACAGAAATCGACAGGGTGAGCAAATGGTTTTACTCGCCATTTGGTTTTGCTCGCCCTCCTTGTTTGTTCTTTATCAACCACCAAACACTTGTTATGTAAGTTTTAACCCGACGAGCAATTGGGAGGGAGAGCAAAGCATTTGCTCTCTGTGTATTTTGTCTTTTAGCGAGGATATCATTTGTCACTAGCAATAGGGGCGAGCAATTGGGAGGGATGGGCAAATGCTTTTGCTCGATGTGTCGATTTTGGTAAGTCCGGTTTATATTGTTCGTTTTGATATCTTGAGTCGGATATGTTTATTTTGGTAATTGATTTCAAGAAAACTTATATATATATATATATATATATATATATATATATATATATATATATATATATATATATATATATATATATATATATATATATATATATATATATATATATATATATATATATATATATATATATATATATGGGAGAGTTAACGTGAGATCAAACTTAAAGTTCTAAAATAAGATCAAGTCTAAAAAATCACTATATATATATAATGAAACTTTATTTTCAGAACCCACTTTAAATGGGAGAACTGCGTGAACCACTTTTAAACCGTCAAATTATTTGATCAATGGATGAGATGTAGGGGTGTGCACGGTTCGGTTTGGGTCGGTTTTTGGCTAAAATCGAAACCGAACCACAATGTTCGGTTTTTGTAGAACCCAACACCGAAACCATTCGGTTTTTGACGGTTTGGTTTTTTCAGTTTGTTATCGGTTTCGGTTCGGTTTTTCGGTTTTTCCGGTTTTTAACCGTTAATATTTGAGTATGACTAAATTATACAAACAAACTTGTTTTACGTACAAAATTAGTTATTCTTCTTTACTTTTTTTTTTCAATCTAAGCATAATAATGTTTCTTGCATAATTCTACAATTACAAACATATAAATGAGATATAAACATACAAGTGAACATACATGTAGTATAATCATTATCGAATACTTATTGATATATTCACACAATACACGCGACACGACAAACACACATATAAATGTAAATGTTAAGATAAATATATTATAAATCCACTCACAAAATGAATATGAATTTATAAATTTGATTCATTTAGTTATTTAATCATATTATATTAATTAGATATTATTATATAATAAAACTGGTTCGGTTCGGTTCGGTTTTTGGACGAAAACCGAAACCGAACCGCATTTGTCTCTCACATATCTTCTCTTCAAACCCTAATTCACTTTTATGAGTCACCACAACAATCTCTGAAACCAAAAAAAATAACAACGAAAAATCGATTGTAGATCTGACGACAACCGCCTACCACCAACGAACCATGAAAACCTCCCATAAGATCTGACGACAACTGGCGCGATCCGGGTATCTCGTTCAGATATGTAATCCGTTGGAAACCTTGACCTTTTTAGGATATCGCGAAGTACGACGCCATACAGTTGCCAAAGACATGGTTTAAATCGCTTTGTTATTCTTATTAGCGACCAAATATGAAAACATCTCCAAAAGGTTACTCATCGTTTTAATTTTAGTATTTCGTTGATTATTGTGTATGTTTGATCCATGATTAACATTTAAAAGTTGGTGATGTTAGTTGATCCGTGAGTAATATATTGTTATCTGCCTTTTAATATGGTGCATTTTCAACTGCTGATTATTAATAATCTTAATATTAAGCATTATATACTTGTTATTGCAGCCGATTGCGAGTCGAGACACTATGCTCCAACCGTGCCCATTATGCTCGTGGGGATCAAACTAGGTAACTTTATATTGACGTCATATATTGAGATTGATATTGATTTAACAAGTTAAACCTGTTATTGCTACGTGAAACGCCATACAATTGCCAAAGACAGGGTGTAAAGATGTGAAACCTTGACCTTTTTAGGATATCATTCAACTATTCTTTTCCTAATTAATCAGGTAATATGAAACTTGGTCTCAGTGTCGCTTTGAAGTATCAAGGGTGCAACCCAAACATGTTTTTTAATGTTTTCATGTGGTATAAACATATTGAAAATGATGACATACTATTGTTGGAGTATAGTTTGCCTTTATTTTGCTGTTTTGTTTTAGTTCTATCCAAACATTGATATAAGGCTCACTTCTTCTGAGAATATATGTTTTTTCTTCATTTTGGTCACTTGATAAGTGAAAGATACAATAAAGTTGCTTTTGCTTTTTTGATCCCTATTTTAATATGATATATGATGGGCGGTACGCTTGTCTAACCATGTTCAACTTGTATGTTTAAGTACGCATTTCTAACCATGTAATGGTTTTTATATTAAGTTTGTGTAAGTGTTCGAAATGGTGTGTTTTGTTAATAAATTTTAATTAGATAAATTTTGTAAAGACAACAAGTCGTTTAGTATAGTGGTGTTGATGAGTGTCTAAATACTCATCATTTTGTACTATCTAGATCAAAATCATCCGAAAACACTCAAAATGCTTCAAATGATAAAATATCACAAATCAGTGTTTTATGTGTTTTAAATGCAAAAGATCAAAATCGATGAAAACGATCAAATTTGCAAAATTGGCGCTTTAGTCCCCAAGTTTCAAAATTTGTCAAAACAGGTCCTCGGTATATCAAAATAAAGAAAATGTCATTTAAGGTCCATGGATTCAAAAGTTGTTAAACAAACCCTTCAAAGTTTAAAATTTGCAAAATTACAACTTTGGTCCTCAAGTTGAAAAATGACATAAATGGTCCCTCGAAATTTGCAAATGGCAAGATTGGTCCTTATACTTTGTGAGATTGTCACTTTTGGTCCCTTGAAACCTCTTTGCTTAATTGGCAGCAATGGTCCTTATAATTTCAGAATCTACACATTTAGTCCTTGTCATTAAAACCCTTTTATACCTTTTTGGACTCATTAAACCACTATGGACCCTGCCAAACCCTTTTGGACCCCCTGTTTTGACCCCCCCTTTTGATTATTAATATCTGGTCAAATCCACTGGTCAAACAAACATCCTCGCGCCCAAAGTCCACCTTCTCCAACTCTATCATCGCCACTCAAGCACAACCATTCCCTCCTCACCTTATCCTCTCTTGTCCCTCCACCTCAACAAGCCTCCAAGAACCATTAAATGATCCTTCCCCTTAACACTCAACCATAGCTATCTCACAAACCATTTCCCGCCAAATATGATCCCGTGGCCAAAATCATTCAAAGCATCCAATGGTCAAGAAAATTAGTGGAAAAGCTCGGGTTGAGGAAGAAGTTTGGAATATAAAAGGAGGCAAGAGAAGAGGAGAAGAGGGGTAGCTAGCTTTTTAGTTTTTTTTTAATGTCGTATTTTAAATTAATGTCTTAGTTTAATGTCAAATGTTATAATTTCAAGTTCTATGTATTATATTTAAGTTAAAAGACCTTTGTAATGTGTTTTTGATCATCAATCTAAGTTTTTATATAAGCTTCAATTTTCAAGTTTGCTATTGAAAGTTTCAGTTTTATTGTCTTATGCATAAGCTTCTATCAGCTTCTTTTTAAGTTCAAACAAGCTCATTTAAACTTCTGATAACTTGTTATAAGCTCACAATTCATTTTCAAGGAAACTTGAATGATGGTCAATAAAAGTCAACTCGAAACTCAGTGGGGTTTGGTAATGGCTAATGGGAGATGCATGGTGATGATTGGTTGAAATAGGTTAGGTAATGCAGTTTCGGTTTGGTTTAGCTTACAACACCGCTGGACGGTTGTAAGTAAGTTTCTCATTTTCCAATTTCTAGTCAATTTGCAATTTTTGTCCGCCTTATATCTTTGGTCTTAAACCGCTTTAACTCGCTTAAGTAGTTACATCTAGGTTATATAAACTCGCTTTAATCGCTTAGGTTGGTTAGTTAAGCGCTTAGTTCATTTTAAGTCGCAAAACATAACTTAAAGGTGTGTTGGATCTGCCTATCAATCGTCTTAGAGGCTTATTCTCTGCAAACTCTTGTTGCTCGTTGCTTGTTTTGTATCTTTACACTCATACTGTCTTTAACTTGAGCCTACTAAGCTCAAAAGTCAATTTCACTTGCATTCTGCCTAAAGATTCATCGTTGAAATTTTGAAAGAGCAAAAGCTCATTTTGTGTTCAAAATACATAGGGGTTGATTGTAGTAGCTCTATTTCATCATTTTAGATCATAATCAGTCCTAGGATTAGCTTCAAATCTCATTATAGTCAACTTTCCACTTCTTGCTTAAAAAAGTCAAATTGCATAAACTTGTTTTAGGCTCAACTAGGCAGAATTTTCATGGACTCATTATTGGGTCATATTTAGTGAAATTTGTTGCTTTAAAAACTTCTACTGGTCTAATTGCTTATAGTGATTTTTGTGGAATTTTGTTAATTTTTTATGGGCCTTATAATCACTGTTCAAAATGGCTTAAATGCCCTGTGCCAGAAACTCAGCTTATGCTGAGTTTTTCTCAGACTTGTACAGAGTTGCACAGAGCTCAATAGAACTCACTTAAGCCTGGTTTTTGGTTTATAAGGTCTCACCCAGCTCTGCTTTAAGTTCCAATTTATAGTTTTCCTTTTCAGCTTATTTTAGTGCTTATAATTTAGCTGCAAGTAGGCCACCCAAAATCTGTTTTTGCATTTTAGTCAAATCACTCAAATCTTGGTAACATGCAATTCAGTGGTTTGGAGTTGTTGATTTTAGTTCATTTTGAGTTATCTTAGCTTATTATAGCTTCTGTAAACATTTGGTAGCTTTTGGTCTTCATTTAGCTTATTCAAGTGCTTATTTATAAGCACTTGATTCTTCAGTTCTTAATTTATCCACATAAGTGCCTGTTTTTCCATTTTTCTTATATTCCTAGTATTAATTTAGATTTTTCCTGAAATTTTCAGATTTTTCCAAGTTGGTTTGCTATTTTTCTTGATTTAAACTAGTTTTTAAGCATTTTTAATTAGCTTTAAATACAAATAATTAAGAAAAGCTTAAAAAAAAATAATTTTTCATTTTTCTTAAGTTTAGATAAATGTAAAAAGCCTAAAAAGTATTTTTCTATAATTTTCTTGGTTTAAATAGTATTTTCTAGCATTTTAATTAGTTTTAAATAGTAATTAATTAATAATAAATATATAAAAAGTCTAAAAAATATATTTTCAGTTTTAAAATTAGTTTTATCGTATTTTAGATTTTTCTAAATCTTAATTTTATTTTTCTAGCCTTATTTTGTATTTTCTTTTATTTTAGAGTATTTATTAAATAGTTAAATTAGTTTTTAATTAATAATAATTAGATAAATAGTTTTAAAAATAATTTTTCTTTTCTAATAATTTTCTAGTATATTTAGGATTGTAAAAATGCATTTTCTATATCCGTAGGTATTTTCCTTCTTTATTTTCACGCTTTATTTTGACGTTAACGTAGTTTTTAATTTAAACGTAGTTTTAGATTTTAAACGCTCATCACTTTAAATATAGTGATAGCGTTTATTTAATATCTTTATCTTTTTAATTTTCTTTATTTGTATTTAAGTCGCTTTATTTTATAAACTTTTCAAGAAGGTAATTATCTATCCTATTCCTTTCGATCACTATCATTAGTGATCATTCTATCGTCTCGATCAAGTGTTTACACACCATTGAGTCTCCTGGGACTTAACGACCCTAGAATTCATTGTATTCTCCGATCTTCATTGTATTTTGTTCGAAAGCGCTTTAAGTTTCTTACGGCCACGTCATTCACAGTGGGCATTAAAGTGTGAGGTAGCTCGACCGTAGTTCAAGACGGATCGTGTGTATACATTTGTTTTAGGCTCGTACAAAATAAAATGGCATACACTTGTACTTCAAGGTTAATATAAAATTAATAGAATGGTGCATATTTTTTATGGTTGGTATGAAATTGATAAAATGTGTGCAAATGTGTTTTAAAGTTTATATAAAATCAAGAAAAGAGTTTTGTTTAGGTGTTTAGATTGTACATGTGTTTGCTAGTTGTTTATAGTAAAAAAATATTTGTATCATTGATTCTAATAAAGATTAATGTTGCTAATTCTTATATTTTATGCGCTCATATACTAGTTTTAAAAATAGTGCATACATGTTTTAAGAAATAGTGCTCACATGTTTCAATAAATAGTGCATAAGTGTTTTAGGGTGCATATATGTTTCTAGTATGCTCATTGTGTTTTGAAAATAGTGCATACGTGTTTTAGAGTGTGTTTTAAGGTGAATATGTGTTTTTGGCTGCTCAAAATCAATAAAGTGATGTGCATATGTGTTTTAATTAATTTGATGAGAATCTCAAAGTACACATGTGTTTTTTTGAAGGCGTATATGTATGTTTTTGAAGGAGTGCACATATATTCGAAAGAATCGATGATAAACTTGCATACATGTTTTATGGTTAATATAAAATGAATTAATGGTGCATATATGTTTTTATAGTTGGTGTAAAAATTTTAAATACTGTACATATGTGTTTTATGATTGATATAAAATTAAGGAAAAAATATGCATATAAATATTTTAAATTGTGCCTATGCATCTTATATTGTGCATATGTGTTATCGTAGTTATTGTGATTAAACTTTGTTTCCTATTTATTTGTTGTATAATTGTTTTTGTGTATGCTTTTTTCGGATTGATAAAGATGATGAACATTGAAGATTTGAAGAGATGCGAATATTGCATATGTGTTTTTTGCATTTGTAATTAACGAAATGTAAAATATAAGAATATGCATTTTATTTATTTATTATTTTTTTAAAGGTACATATTTTTTATTTGTATTTTTAGAAATTTATATTTTTATTGTTTTTCAATTAATATTTAATTTTGTGTATATAAGTTATGTTTTTTGTTTGTTATTAATTTACATTATTTAAAAAAGAATAGATACACCTTACTATTTGAAAACATACATGTTAAAAAAACTGTTTCAAAAATTAAAATAAAAATTTAATTCCAAAAATCACATATGCACTGAATCATTCAAAACATGCATGCCAAAAAAAAAAAATCTTCAAAATTAAAATATATAAAAACGGATTTATTAAAAACATAAATAGTATGAAAACGTTTTTACTATTATACCTTGAATTAAATAAAATAACAAAATGCTATGGAGATTTAATTGATGTACATCGTGTATTATTAGTTGTGAGAAGTAGTTCTCGCAGCTTCTCGCACTTAAAGTGGCTCGAAAATAAAGTCTATATATATATATATATATATATTAGATGGTTTCGGATGTAAGATTATACACTAAGATTACGACGACACGATAAAATGGCGTATATTTGATTTTTTTTTGTTAAAACTCAAAATTTAGATGGTTTCGGATGTAAGATTAGATGTGAGACAACCCCATATTCACTTTCCTCATATATTAAAAGGCATTTAATACGTATTATATATAATAAAGAGAATTGATACCTACACCATATTTTTTGATTAATGCACCACAACTTATGCATTACAACAGACTGCATAACACCGTAATACACAAATCAGAAGACATTAATCAAAACGCTACGCGAAGATCACCCCATTATAATAAAAGACATTTAATACGCCGTTCTATTTGTGGCCAAACAACATGCCAAAAAGTCAGGCTCAAAAAAGAAGAAACGGGCCCAGAAATTAATTTACAAAACACCCCCTACTATGTAACAACTTACAAAAACTATTTACGACTTTTTTATATAAGAATTTTATTTATCAAAATATCTAACATATACGTAGCGATTTCTTTGATAAAAAATAGAGGAGATTGTTCAGTTAAAAAACAACTCAGTCAAGTTCAGTGGTACCATCGGATTTGATCCAACGACCAAATCAAAGAAGTTTTTTGATTTGCCCACGGATTAAATCCAACTACCACACTTCCTCAACTCGACTCAAGTTGCTTTTACAACTCGGATACAATCTTCTTCCAAAAATAATCGCTAAAAGGTATCTCAATAACGAACAAAATGAGGCTAGTATTGAAATATTTTTGACATAATGCACGATTTTATAAAAATGTTGAACTTTATTAAATACTCATATAAAAAATGTTGAACTTTATAAAAAATATTTTTGACATACGTACGACTTTATAAAAAATCTCGAAAACGAGGAATGGTAAGCCTCGCCGCAACGCAGCGGGCGCAACCCACCTCGTTAACATAATAATTTTAAAGTCCCAAAATTAAATACTCATATAAATGAAAACAATTTAGTATAATTCTACACAATTTTTGAAAACATGTAGTATAAGGTGCTAGAAAATAACACGCTATTGTAATTCAATTTATTTGATATTATTTTTGGAGCAAGCAATTATATCATATCCTTTGTATACACATAATACTATGCGTGAGAGCGAAGTGAGGTGCCTTATCACGTGTTAGCTGCGTATATGGGTATCTTCTATGCATGGGGAGCGATTTTGGAAACAATGTGATAAGGATAGTAATCGGATGAAAGAGTTGCATGATAAGGTGTTTTCGGTATGTACGTGAATGTTGTGTGTATCGGTTAAAAGATGTGAATGATTAGCGAGAAAGAGGAAAAAGATGACGATGGTGAAATTAATGTTAGTGCCCGAGGGCTATTTTTAAAGTAAGGACTAAACCCACTCTAAAGTTGTTTAATTCAACAAAGAATAAAGAATGTGAATTAAAATAAAAGTTCAGTGATGACGTGTCGCCTAATTCAAGCCGACCTAAAAATATGCTTAAATCGAGGTGTTATCTCCTGATCGCATGACATCGTATGACCCACTTCTTTATATTTTATCTTCCTTATCTTCACCATTTATTTTTTCACTGCCTTCATCCTTTTATTGTGCCTCTTTTAAGATACCATTAGGCCCCTAAATCATTTTTCATAAAAAGCAAGTAATATATATCAACTAAAACTTGCATATTTGCATATATATCTTAAACACGATCATTATACATAATGCATTAAAAACTTATACTTTAAAAAAATATGTGAATATTCATGTTTAATTCCCATAAAAGTTAAACAAACATGGAATTTTAGTGAAAATTCAGATAACTTGAAGGACAGAATTGAAGCATATAATTTTTACCAATTCTTCTGGCCACCTTTCAATAAGGAGACCCCACCACTTCATACAGAAATTACACGTGGCATATGAACAAAAACAAATCACCAACAAACGTTTCCTCATTTTTCATTTTCATCCTCTGTTTCAGATATTATTATCATCTTTTTCATCCTCTGTTTCAAGATCCAATACAACAAAATCATCTTGGATACGCAAACAACACCAGGTAATAATTCTAACCATTTATTTGTATTTCGTTTGGTGATCATGAACGTTATGTTTTATTTAAATAAAGAATGAAATAATTTGTTGTGTATGATTTTGGTAGGATAAGACATTGCACAAAAATTGTGAGGAGTATACATGGCAGATGCGAAAAGCGAAGCAAAATCGAAAGTAAAGGAGTGTGAGAAATCAGATGTAACAGAATATGATGCATATTTTGAGATGGTTCAAAGCAGAAAGAAATTGTCTCCTTCTTTACAGGAGAAATTAACAGCTGCTTTTACACGAATTCCTGTTTCCTCCTTCCCTCAAGTTCCTAGAGGCAAAGGTATATTTATTCATGCTACTCATGCTTTCACATTGTTTTCAACAATTAATGTTTTGTTATCTTGTTTAGACTATATTTGAATTTCCTAGGGGCAAATGTTTTGTTATCTTGTTTAGCGGCACAGTTTGTTGCTCGTTTGCCTTCTACCTCTATGTAAATCCAAATTGAAATACATAATTATAACAATTTAGGTTAACTAAATAGAGTATTTAATGGTTGGGTTGCCGTGAGTCGCGATTAATCCAATTTGTGTTCCTTGACTGAGTAATTTTGTTTTACTATGACGTAATGCATTTTTTCTATCAGATGGTCAAAATCTAATTTTCGTAATCACGCACTGCAAGTGTTCATCATAATATCAAATGCATCGTACTTGTATGTTATTCAGTTTGTCTATTTTTGAGTATCCAACTTGATCAGTTTTAATGTTGATATGGATATTTTCAGTGTAGTGGTACATTGTCATAGTTTAGTGTTTGATGTAATAAGCACTTTTTTATTATAGTTTATTCATTCATCGATTTTCATGTTAAACAACTCAAATGACACCATAAAGCTGTATATGTATGTACATGTTTGGCAACAGAGGAAGCATTTCAAACTTGAGTGTGCGATGGCCTTTGCATTAAAAAATATACCTCTTTCCCGAGCAAGAAAAAAGAATGTTTTGAAACAAAGTGTTACTTGATACAATGTTGAAAATCTTCAATTCAAGTCTTATAGCAACAATCTCAAACTTTTACTTTTAGAATGACTTCTACATAAAATATCAGCACTGTAAAACATATTTTACGGTAGTTAAGCTGAAACCTTGTTCTTTTTGTAGTAATTGAAATTCTAGCTGATACCACGATTTCCGATGCGGTCAAGATTCTTTCTGAATCCAATATAGTATCAGCACCAGTAACGAACCCAGAAGCTGATGACAGTATGGACTGGAAAGAAAGGTACCTGGGAATCCTTGATTACTCTACTATAGTTTTGTGGGTGTTGGAAACTGCAGATTTAGCAGCTGCAGCCATAACTGCCACATCAGCAACCGCCGCAGGAATAGGTGCTGGTGCTGCAAGCACTCTTGGAGCTATAGCTTTAGGTGCCACAGGTCCAGTTGCTGCAGCTGGACTAACCGTCGCTGCAGTTGGTGCAGCCGTTGCTGGTGGTGTCGCTGCTGAAAAAGGTATGGGAAAAGACGCCCTACTGCGGCTGACTAATTGGGAGAGGATTTCTACAAAATTATTCTTCAAGAAGAGCCTTTAAGTCTACCCAGGTTTGTTTACCTTTAAACAGCTGACACATTGCACTGCAATATTCACTAAAAACAACGCCGTTGTTTATTGTAGGTAAAGTCCATTGTGAAAAGTTACCGCTGGGCACCTTATATTCCAGTCTCGACAGATAGTTCTATGTTAAGCGCTCTACTTGCTTTCCAAATATAGACTGAGGAATGTGCCTGTCATAGAACCCGGGAACCCATTGATTAAAAACTTTATAACTCAGTCTGCAGTTGTTCAGGGTCTTGAACAATGCAAAGGAAGAGATTGGTTTGATGCTATCTCTGTCCGTCCTATAACTGAGTTAGGACTTCCGTTTGTTTCCAAAGATAAGGTCAGAGTTTTGGTTTTAAGTTTTGACGCTACTTTGATATTTCTGGAACCTTGAGTTTTCACCCTCAAATTTTCTTGTTCTGATCAGGTTATTAGTAGTCAAAGCGATGAACTGATTCTCGAGGCATTTAAGAAAATGAAAGATAACCAAATCGGAGGTCTCCCAGTTGTTGAAGGCCCTACAAAGAAGATTGTGGGTAATGTGAGCATAAAAGATATCAGATTTTTGTTACTCAAGCAGAAGCTTTTCACTAACTTCAGGTAATTTTGTCTATGCATATCACATTCCCAAGTGTCACAATTTCCTCATTATTTTTCTTGGGTGGCAGTTTTGACTCGCTTATAGTAATACGGGTTGGGTAGTACTATGTCCCTGCGTATAGGTGAAGTTTAAAACATTAGTTAAAGTGTAAACTTGTGGAGCTGGTCAAACGGGTCAAAAATCATTCAAAGTTGTATTCATTGTACGTAATGAGTAAATCTATGTAAAATCTATAAATCACTGGAATAACATAGCATTTAAACCATATATAACAGATTTGATTTATCAATAGAACTTTAAAAAAAGAAAAAGAAAGTGGTGTTTATGGGGTCGCTAACCTGTCCCTTTTTTATGAGTACTATTAAGCCACCCATTACCCAGCCTGCCCAACCTGTTATTTTGTCACCTCTACTCTTCTAGAAGACCCATGAGCCAAGGGTGATTTTATCAGTTACTAGTACTATATTATATTCATGTTTGCTAATTCTTTGGTTTCAGGAAGCTGACTGTTAAAGATTTCTTGAACACAATCGCTGCAACATCAGAGGAGAACATGAAGGTTGTGTCACCAATAACATGCAAACTTGGGTCAACTCTTGGTGACGTGATAAGCACTCTCTCTTCAAATTCAGTTCATAGGATATATGTCGTTGGTGATAGTAATGATGTCATCGGCATTATTACACTCAGAGATGTGATTTCTTGCTTCATCACCGAACCTCCAAATTACTCAATGGAGGTCCATGGATATGATGTTAAAGACATGTTAAGCAAGGAGAAGAGTAGAAACTATGGTTAATTAGATGGAATTTAGCTAAAACCTCCCAGATTGTTCACAGTGACTATTACTAAATCAAAAGTACGTTTCTTTCCGTCTCTTCTGATTCAGAGTTTGGTAACAACAGAAACTTTAGGGATTTTGTTGCAACGGTTTCTTACCTTGGACTTTCGTTTCATTTAAGGTATAGCATTTTTTTTACTGTAGTTTTTTATGCTTAGAAACTTTACGATTACGATTCGGATATCTCGAGATCCCAAATTAGCATTTAAGATGTCCTATGGATTTATTTGGAAGTGGTTTTATGGTGTTTAGTTTGGCGTCATTTGTAGGTGGTATCTCTTTAGGAGTCTTGGGGGTTTTATTAATCTTTGTGTGTTGTTTGGCGTTGAGCAAATTGCCTCTAGCCATTCGTCTTTGGTTAGCATGGATGTTTGGTTTCAATTGTTTTGATGTTTTGTAATTTTCTACCTTCGCTAGTCTTTTAATAAAATAGTACGCCGTTAGAGAAAAGCAATTAAAATAAGATAAGCGCAAAAGTATGAAAATTACTAAAATAGTATAACTGATTATTATCTTTTTATTACGATTTGATCATTGTCTTAGAAAATACAAAAGGCAAACATATAACTGCCAGGAGTCCAATTAGGATGAAACTTTGCTAACCCAACAATATATCCATGGCCAACATATATACACCCATAACTTGCGGATACTCCGCCATATATAGTAGCTCCGGTCTCATACGACCACAACACACTCCCTGTTCTGGCATCTAATGCATACAACGGACCTTTCGCAGACACTGAACCTGCAAACATGACACCCCTAGTTAGCGACACCGGCCCTAGAGGCGTATCATTCCTTGGGTCTGCCGTGGTCCATAGAATCTGGCCTGTGTTTGCATCCAACGCCACCCATCCACCTGCGGTCGTGGTTTGGTTAGATGGTGCAAGTGTGAATGGCAACTGATCACCATTGGCTATGTTAGTGTATATCCTCTTTCCGCCTGTAGCTGCACCCCATATCCCTCCTCCTCGCCGCTTCCTGGTCCTGCAAGCTACAAAAGTCAAATGCAAAAGCTTTTATCAGTGTCACTAAAAGAAAAAATTATGCTGTTGGTTGAAGATATTTTTTTAACTGGCATGATACTTTTTCGCTAAAGAAGTTGGGGTATAAGGAGGGTATTTACTTTGAACCAAACAATATCGCCATTGTCGCGATCCAGAGCCCAAGCGAAGCCACTCTTTTGTACAGCTACAACAATATCACGCTGTGTTCTGTTTGACGTAACCGTGAGCAACATTGGCTCTTCACCAAAGTCAGCGCCAATGTTCGGTCCAGGTGGACAATCAGGATTATTAGGAACCAAACATGCAAAATAGAAAATGTCGTAACCTCCTAGTTGTCGAGACCAAATAACTTTTCCGAAATAGCATCCAAAGCAATTATGGAATTAAACATAACATCTGGCCCGTACATTGATCGGGTTTGTCGGGTTTCTTGGTTTGATTGTTTTGCTTTCTTGACATGCTAAAACTTCAGGCGGGCAGTGTAAAGGTTTCCGGTTGCCACATAAACAGTTCTCCTAGAAACATCGATGGCTGGGCTGCTTCCCCATACGGCTCCACCTGAATAACGTTTCAGCTGACCGCCATTATCAGGAACCGTGTATGTCTGCCATTGGATCGCTCCAGATCGAGTGTCGAGCATCACAATGCTTCCTCGAAACGTACAGCACTTGCCAGCAGGTAGTGTTTCTTCCAATGATGATACTCCCACGTAAAATCCCCTACAGAATATCCAAAAGAAATCAGCCAAAATTTTGTATAATTCACATCACTAGTCTCATACTTATGGGAAATAAGCTACTAATTGCGATGGTTAAGCGTAATTAGCGGCAGTGAAGAACTTTATTGACTGTTCTAGTCAACTGACCTGAATAAATGGTTCCCGATGCTGTGATGACAGCGAGAGGACGAGGATCAATCGTAGTTGACCAAACGAGCTGACCAGTGAGACGACTAACAGCAATACAAACAGCAGGTCCATATATTCCTACAATCAAAAGATCACGTGTAACAACTGGAGTAGTTTCATGACAGTTACATTAACATACACTCCAGTTCCAGACAAGCCAGTTAGTTGAGTAAGATTTTGTTTCCATATCAGATCACCAGTGAAAGCGTTTACTGCATACAAAAATCCATTCCATGCCGGAAGTAAACCACTCCATCTGCGACAGCTGGCGCCGCTGTTGTGTCGACTCCTGTGAAGAATTTCCACCTTAACTTGAGTTTGTGAACCGTTGAAGGTTGATCATAAATTCATCCTCATGCATCTCCCATTCGTTATATCTCTTCCATGATTCACCCACTAAAAACCAAAACAAATCAAAACAAAAGCAACACAAAACTAATTTTATGAGCCTTATATAACAAAATAAAATAAAATCAGCAACATCGAAATTTACATCAGTAGCTGCATAATGCACCAGCATGAGTAGCCAGATTGGGATGATAACGCTAGCAAGATTCCCATACAATGACATATTTAAGATGACACAATGAGCAACAATGATAGTTTGTGTATTTATAATCATCTGTGATTAGTAACAGAATGTCACTAGTCACAAGATATCGACCATGCAAAACTTACTTTTGGTGCATCAAATGATCAAGTTAATTGCATATTGACAATCGAGTAATGTTACAGTCGCGTGCTAGTGTTAGATTTTGTGACTATGAAACGTGCATTCTAAGGAACTGTCGTGTATAAACATCACAAGTCATATGTTACTGCACCTAATGATACGACTTTTTTCCACACTGACTCCTTTTTATGCGATTATTTCATTATGTATAACTTTACAGCAAATTAAAAATAGAGCTATTGTAAACTACATGTGAAAAAGTAATAATTTGATTTAGACGATATTGTTTCGGGGTAAAATAGGGATCAAATTGCATGAATGTTCTGTTTCTTAAAATCACGTGTTCTTCATACATGTAAATTTTGGATTCCTTACATGAGTTAATCATGAACAATTTGGACACCAAATGTTAACATCTCAAAGAAATAGAAAGATTAGAGAAGTCCTCGTTTCAGAAAAATAAACATATTACAAGTACAAGACATAAAACCAATATAACTACAGATACCGCCTAATACATAAGAAAAAGTGACCGAGATCCTCCCAAACAAGTATACAATCAAGCTCAAATTGTGTAATTATGAACATAGAAGAAGGTACCCACAACGCGGCATGCGGCACCACGATATTTTGTAGCGAACAAACGTTTTTCATTTTACGCCTAAGTCAAGTAGCTTTCTCTTTTCAACTCCGCTTCTTCCCGACTACTAAAGAAAACTCATAAAAATATATCAAAATGGATGTTGAATTAAAGAGACAAAATTTTAAAAATATGGTGAAATTAGATCATAAAAAATTAAACGGATTAAAAGATATTTAAATTTAAAATAAAGCTGACATCACATTAGTTTTATACGCACACCCCATTATCGGAGCTCTTTATTTTATTGTTAGAGCCCTCCCTTGTTATATTTTTAGCTAGTAGTAATACATACGACACCCAACGATCGTGAGCTCTTATCTTATTTTTTTTAATTTTCCATAATAAGTTAAAAAAAGTCTGAATCATGTTCTCTAATTTGTAGGCCTAAACGCATTATAAAGAAGATAGATTAGGTTTGATCCAATGGCTAAAAATCAAAAGAATTTTTTTGATTTCAATCATCGGATCAAATCCAACTACTCATAACGACATAACTCGACTCAAATCAGATACATAACTCGGAGGATTTTAGTCCGTAAAAAGATAATTGTCTTGTATGATTTTGGTATAATAACTTGTTAGGACATTTCAGAGCTCAATGATATTCGACTA